>JASAMY010001369.1:0-85565 GCA_030248085.1 Paralinhomoeus sp. GSCO2_6
AAACAGAATGCTCCTTGTCAGTGTGGGGCTCTCGATTAAAGCCCCAGGGCCGCAGCAATAACAGGGAAGGCAGGATAACATTCACAGGATGCATCCGCCATCTTCTCAGGTTCTGCCAGCCTTCTTCCAGAAGGCGCGTCTCTTGCCCTTGAACTGGCGGTACTTCTGCGAGTTGGTGACTCCCCGTGTAAACTTCTTGTGGCGCAGGTCGATCCGGACGAAGTTCTCCTTGACCTTGGCCTTGAGGCGGGTCATCACCTTGTTGGTCTCGTCCTTGAAAGGCTGCTGGTGAGCCTCGTCCATAGCAGGGTCTTCACTCTGAGCTGCTGCTGCTGCTGACTCATCCAAATCGGCATTGATCAGCTTCGACTGATCACTGGTGAGATCAGTGGCCTCTTCGTCAATCACTCCGATAAGACTGGAGAGGTTGCGCTTGGCGAGCGCTATGGACTTCTGACTGGGAGGAGAGTGGTGGGTGAGGATTGGTTGGACAAGAAGAAAAGTGTACGTGTGCGTGCGTATGTGCGTGCGGGGGGGCATACCTGTAACTGGGGGGGGGGGTTGGGGGGTTTGGGGGCCCCCGCACAATTTTTCCACCACCCACCCAACCCCCCCCCCCCAAAAATGTTCCCAAGGGATTTTCACTCTCTCTAAAACGATAAAAGTGAGTAAATGTTGGTGTATTTCAGTGCTTTCAGTGTTATATGACCATAAAACAGCTAAATAACACTGTTTAGACCCTATTTATACCCATTTTTGACCAAAAAGTACCAGTATAACTCAAAAAATGGCCGGCTACCCCCCACTTTTTTGCTCCAGACACTCCCCCCCCCCAGAATTTGGCCATTTACACCCCCCCCACTCTTCCAGATCCAGTTACAGGTATGGGGGGATGTGCGTCACGTCACTGTACCTGTATGTACCTGTATGTACAATGTATGTGTACCTAGTGGGTGCATATAGGGCTACAGTTGTCTGTCTGCTCCTCTGTTTCCAGTTCCAGGTCGAGATTTGCTTTGCATGTTCGTGCTCTGATGAACAGATACGTTCAGTCTAGTTCTGCCCACCACACTCCCCCTGTTGTGTCTGCGGAACATGGCCGCACACTTGTCCGGTGACGTGAAGTCCGTCACTTTGCTGACATCCACATCTCCGAGCATGGGTTTGAACCGTGGACTGGGATTGACGATGCGAAGTTTGCTCGCCGAGGAAAACACTGCGCTGGCACCGCAGTGGTCACTGGTGGTGCAGGCGGTCATCGTGTTTTCCTCTGTGGAGCAAACTGCCGGCTTTCGAGGGCTTTTGTTCAGCCGTGGTGATTGCCTCACTGGCGTCTGCGGTGCGGTCAACAACAAGGCCTTGTCACTGTTCTTGTCTGTGTACGCGGCTCGCTTGACAGGGCTGCAGGGTGGCTGCACGACAAGGGGTGTCGGTCCCGACTGAGTCACCACCACGTCCGTTTCGAGACGCCCCTGCACGCTCGGCTGAACCTTCGGTCGTTTGACCAGCTGTGGGAGCAGCTAAAACGAGAATATGCTCTCGCAAGGCTTGTGACGTGTCATGCTATAGGATCTGACGTGTGAGTGAGTAGAGCATAGCATAGAGTGACAAGAGTGAGTTTTGCGTTAATGTTTTGGTTCTGTGTCCCTTGGCCTGGTCTGCAAGGCATAGAAGTGTCCACGGAAATGTGCCTTGGGGCATTGTTGCATTGTGCAAACTTGTTCCAAGGGCGGGGTTAGAAAAATCCGCGGGGGAACTACGCATAAAAATCCGCTTAAATTAGCTGATGACGTGGTAGAGAATCGGCTTCTTAAAATTTTCATCGGCAAGATTTAACGTGTAGTTTTAGGTCTGGCAGAGTGGGGCGGGGGAGAGTAGATTGCACTTTTTGGTGGGTGGGGTCTCTGGAACAAAAAGTAAAACAAACAAAAAAGAACAAACAAACAAATTTTATTTATACTAGCACTTTTTGGTCAAAATTGGCTCTAAACAGTGTTATTTACCTGTTTTATGGCCCTATTAAGGAAAAATTTGCAGGGGGCTGCAAAAAAAGGAGAATATGTGACACTCCATTGTTGAAGTCCAGTTTGAAAAGAAGTGGTATTAAGACATATAGCCCCACTGATTTCTAGCCACTTTCGCATTGCAGCTGATCAACTCCACTTTGAACAAACCATGTATAAAATCCGAACCAAGCACAGCAACAAGTCACATATTCGGCGATTTTTGTGTTCGCTTGCAATGGAAGGAAATCTGCAGCGAAAATTGCGGCAACTGGAACTGACTGACATTTACATAGATTGAGAGTAGTATAGGGTGCACGTACGGTGTGCAACGCTTAAGCATAGGTCCGCAGGGTTTGCATGGTTAAGCATAGGTCCGCAGGGTTTGCATGCTTAAGGATAGGTCCGCACCCGCAGGGTGGCAGGGGTCTGTAGGGCTCTGCAGTGAGGGTGCACATACGGTGTGCAAGGCTTAAGCATAGTTCCGCCGGGTGGCAGGGGTCTGCTACCCTACCACCCTGCGGACCTATCCTTAAGCATACAAACCCTGCGGACCTATGCTTAAGCGTTGCAACACGGTTGTGCACCCTCACTGCAGAGCCCTACAGACCCTGCCACCCTGCGAACCTATCCTTAAGCATGCAAACCCTGCGGACCTATGCTTAACCATGCAAACCCTGCGGACCTATGCTTAAGCGTTGCAACACGGTTGTGCACCCTCCATGCGGAGCCCTACGGACCCTGCCACCCTGCGGACCTATGCTTAAGTGTACTACCAGGTTGTGCACTCTCCCTGCAGAGCCCTACGGGCCCCTCTTGTGCGGACCTCCTGCGGAGCTATCCTTTAGTGGTGCAGCAGTCCTCCTGCCGAGCTATCCTCGAGTGTGTAGGTCGTGCGGAGCTGTCGCGCCCTCCCTACGATTGAGTGACGACGTTTCTCAGGTCGCCGTTTTAGCAACCCTGCGTTGCTGCGTGGACGTCGTATTGGCAACGCCGTTTGGCTGAACTGCGCAGGCAAGCGGCGGGGACGGCGTCTCTAGAGGCGCTGATTTACAAGCAGCTATGCGAAGCCGTCGCGCAGCTAGAGAGCGTGTGTTTGTGGGCGCGTGTGCTCTGTGCGTGCGGGTGTATGCACCGCAAGTGATGAATAGACGCGGCGCCCGCCCGCTCCTGCCGATTGTACTGTTACGTCACGCCGGCGCTGACGCGTGTGTATATGCAATGTTGTGTACGCCAATTGTACAAAAGCGATGGAAACCTCAAACAGACAAGCGAGGCTTTGAACTTTTATTGTGTACAAATTAAACTGACTTACGAGTGTAGTGTGTAGGTCCAGTCGTATCATCCTGTGCCATTGCTCCCCATACGAATTTGTGTATTTTACCTATTTATACACGAATACGCAATCCAATCATGATCATCATTAAGACAGAGTGCCATCTTGTTGTTAGTTAGCCATCTTATAAGCGAATGTATTCCGTTCTGTTGTACGCTCCAGTGAGTTGTAACACACTCAAACGCGTTTTACAGTGGTATTCATATTAATCGGGTCTAAGCCAACGCATCAGTGGCGTTTCTATTTGGTAGCATACTGTGATGAATGGAAGCGCAGTCCGCTCAAGTTGAACGCGTTTCGTCCCGTTAATGGTCACTTCCGGATTTTCAACCGTATCTTTCTTAATAGTCATTCCGGGATGTAACAGAGAAGCAGACTTTTCATTGTGCACTACTCCAAACATATGGTTATCTAAAACTATACATAAATCCCAACCCCAGGGCGATCCAGCCACTCTCCAACTTTGTTCTAACACTTAAACTGCAATAATGGAGAACTACACAACGGCGACCTTTGAGGATCTCGTCCAACTCGTCGGCAAGGAGCTCCACCGCCGCGTGCCCGACCTGGGGCATGACATCGCCTTGCCCCCGACAGAGTACATATAATAGAACTCATGGTCAGGTGTGGTTATAGTTGACCAATTGGTGACTCACTACCTGAGTGCATATTTGATCCTGCAGTGCATAAGGTAATACCAACTAAGTATTTGGGGTTCTTGCAACTAAAATTGCTGCAAAGCATGGGGAGCAGCCCTGGAGCAAGGAGGAGCATGGAGGAGGAGCCTCGGAGCAACAAGGAGCAGCCTCGGAGCAACAAGGAGCAGCCTTGGAGCAACAAGGAACAGTCATGTAGCAAAATTCTAAGCTTGAGATCAGTGACTGACCAGCTGAGTGCATTCTTTATCATGCAGTGCACAAGGCATATGCATCAATACAGTGCAAATACCACCAAAGAGCTACTGTAAATCCTCCAATAGTGCAATCCTCCAATAGTCCTCCAATAGTCCAATCCCCTCTGCAATAGTAGACCCCCTCCAATAGTGTCCCCATGTAAGAGAGGTTGAAAGTTTAGTGCCCTGGGGCACTATTGGAAGATTTATGGTATTTGGGGCTACAACCATGCATTTGTACTAAATTTCGTCTAAATAATGTTATTCCAGGTACATATAAATAGGATTCTTGCTACTAAAATTGTTGCGAAGCATGGAGGAGGAGCCTCGGAGCAACAAGGAGCAGCCTTGGAGCAAGGAGGAGCAGCCTCGGGAGCAAGGAGGAGCAGCTTCAGAGCAACAAGGAGCAGTCGTGGAGCAAAATCCTAAGCTTGAGCTTAGAATTTTTTTGTGGGAAATCCAGTGGCACTATCCTTGGGCTTGGCACCCCTCCTGTGGAGCTATGCTGCGGTGGATTTGCCATCAAGAATATAGAACGATGTAATAAGAAAAGATTGGGTAAAATTCCCCCTACGTTTCGGAGACGATGTTCCTCAAGATGCTGTCTAGCACCCCTGCGCTTGTGTGTGGACGACGTACTGGAGACGCCGTTTTAGCGCTGTACAGTGTACACCACAGCTAGCGCATGCACGATTGTATCCAAAAGAGAAATTGCTTGCCTCCAACCGAGTACATATGATAGAACTCATGGTCAGGTGTGGGCTATAGTTGACCAATTGGTGACTGACTAGCTGAGTGCATATCTGATCCTGCAGTGCATAAGGTAATACCAACTAGGTATTTGGGGGCTAGAGCCATGCATTTTAATAAAATTACGTTTATGGCAGTGACACAGAGAATTCTTGCTACTAAAATTGCTGCAGAGCATGTGGAGCAGCCTTGGAGGAAGGAGGAGCATGGAGGAGGAGCCTCCGAGCAACAAGGAGCAGCCTCGGAGCAACAAGGAGCAGCCTCGGAGCAACAAGGAGCAGCCTCGGAGCAGCAAGGAGCATGGAGGAGCAGCATTTCAAACAGTATTTAAAGGGATGCCAATAGAACTCCAGTCATTCTTACAAAAAATCAATTTAGAAATGAACTTATACCGTTGTGAGAAGTGCAACAGGTCCTTTGTGTCTCAATATAACTTGCAACGACATCTTCAAACTGTGCACAAACCGAGTGTAGATGACATGGATGTAGACATTTGTGACTCTGATGGATCTGATTCTGGCAGTGATGATACTGACACAATTGGAGAGTTGCTCTCTGAAATCATTACAGATGATACAAACTTATCTAATGTCATGGAGGATTACAAACAAATATTCAAAAAATTCAAGGAAAAGGTAGAGGGGGCTATAACTTTTGCTAATGATTTGCAAAACACGAGCCTTGTAAGTGACATCTTAGAACATAAAGAAAAACTCGTTGACAAAGGTTATCCTGAGGATGAGGCCTTTGAGAGGGCCTGGAGTGATAGGAAATTTGCCCTAAAGTGTTTCATTAAAAATAATTGGAGAAATTTGAAGAAGGTCATCAGCCAAGTAAAGACTGAGGAGAATGAGGATGAAAGTGATGACCAAAGTGATGAAGAGGAAGATGATGACCAACAAGAAGAAGATGAAAACCAAGAGGAGAAACAGCTATGATGATAGTGTGAACGTGATAACCAACACTTTGACATTCACATTTTGTGTATGTAACTGTATATTATTCAGTGTAAATATAAATCATCAGTGGTGCCCACCTTCTTCTATAGTGTCTCTGTGTACAGAGAGAATGGACTAACGTGTCACTGGAGGGCAGTACAGAATGCCCCAACTCAGCAAGGCCATCTCGGTGTGGGCCAACCCTTCATGAGTGTAAATATGGCTGCTCCTTGTTGCTCGGAGGCTGCTCTTCCATGCTCCTCCTTGCTCCAAGGCTGCTCCATATGCTTCGCAACAATTTTAGTAGCAAGAATTCTATTAATATGTACCTGGAATGGTGTAATTTAGATTAAGTTTAGTTAAGATTTATGTTTATTTAATTTAAGATTCAGTTAAAAACAATCGCACATGATCTGCACATGATTCGATTGCGTAATCCTGCCGGTAAACGTGTATAAATATATAAAATATACAAATTCATATAGGGAGTGATGGCACAGGATGGTACGACCAGACCTACACACTACACTCGTGAGTATAGGTTTAATTTGTATATACAATAGATTTCAAATACTTCCTTGTCTGTTTCAGGTAACCATCACCTTTGTTTATTTATCGCATCTATTACCATATACAGAGAGCACAAGAGCAAATGTAACCGTGCTTGGCGCCGCGCGAAAGAATGTACAATGTACCTCTAATAGAGTTGGGAAAAATACGTTTTGACTTTGGGCCAGCGTATTTTTTTGAAAAAATACGGTATTTTTTTCAAAAAATACGTATCTTTTGTATTTTTTTAACAGGTACTGTACATCATAGTAAGCCATCAGCGAAGTGTCCAAAGCTTAAAAATCGGTACATAAAGTAGGTCGAACGCTGTAAAACTGTGCAAGCACGCAAGTAGACGAGTAGGAGTGTTTGTGCGTGCGTGTGTGTGGGTGTGAGGTGAGTGTGTCGGTAAGTGGTGCGTAAGCGGAGTAATGAGCGACCAAGAGATTTGGTTGACATCCAACAAAGTGAGAAATGGGGGGCACGCATCCAAGAACGCGAAGCAGGTCGACGCGACACTAAGAACGCGACGAGCTAACAATAGCAAAAGCTAGCAGAACCAATTGTTGGGTTCGTGTCCGCTGCATCCAAAACATAACGTAAGCAAAAGCTAA
Source organism: Paralinhomoeus sp. GSCO2_6 (assembly GCA_030248085.1). Taxonomy (NCBI): domain Eukaryota; kingdom Metazoa; phylum Nematoda; class Chromadorea; order Monhysterida; family Linhomoeidae; genus Paralinhomoeus; species Paralinhomoeus sp. GSCO2_6. The sequence continues at coordinate 7,083 of JASAMY010001369.1, forward strand.
GCATCGTAAGAATAATGTGATGTCAAACAAATCGTTTTGTGGTAAGCCTACCCACTACACAACTCTCATATATGCCGTTCAATGTAAGGTACATTGATTAACAACAAATGTTTTATTATTTATTGTAGGTTGATTCAACAAAATACAGGCTTACGGCTCAAAATTACGACTACTACCTTACGATTACGACTACGACTGTATTTTTTAAAAATAAGATACAGGCGGCGGCGTATTTTTTCAAAAAAATACGTGTACTTTTTTGAAAAAATACGTTTGAAAAAATACGCGCCCAACTCTAACCTCTAAGCAGACTTTAGTACATCGTCTACAGTACGCTGACCACACAACAACACAGGGCTGTTAAAGTACAGCGCAAAACGGCGTCTCCAGTACGTCGTCCACACACAAGCGCAGGGGTGCTAGACAGCATCTTGAGGAACGTCATCTCCGAAACGTAGGGGGAATTCCCTACCCAATCTTTTCTTATTACATCGTTCTATATTCTTGACGGCAAATCCACTGCAGCATAGCTCCACAGGAGGGGTGCCAAGCCCAAGGATAGTGCCACTGGATTTCCCACAAAAAAATTCTAAGCTCAAGCTTAGGATTTTGCTCCACGACTGCTCCTTGTTGCTCTGAAGCTGCTCCTCCTTGCTCCCGAGGCTGCTCCTCCTTGCTCCAAGAGTGCTCCTTGTTGCTCCGAGGCTCCTCCTCCATGCTTCGCAACAATTTTAGTAGCAAGAATCCTATTTATATGTACCTGGAATAACATTATTTAGACGAAATTCTACGTTTACAAGTTAAGTGACTTACCAGTACAGCAGTCTTGGGATTGGTCGTTTCATACTGCGCCATCGCCCCCATTCTGTACTGATTTATTCTGTCTCTTTGAACACGTTTACAAACAGGGATACACAATCCAATGATTTGCAGATTACATGCAGTTGTTCTGGGGCTCTTGCGGACTTGCCCCACAATCTGCCCTTCAATAGTTCTTGGCACTTTTGAACCGCAGTAGGTACTATGTGTACGTACATTGCATGCTACAACAACATGAAACGCGTTTTAACCCGTGTGCTGTCAGTATACCGTATCCATCTAAATAATCAGGGTGTACGCGTCAGCGTACAACCCTAATATGTGACGACTTCTGAATGCGGATTTTTGAATTTTCGATCGCCTATAACTTTTGATTGCCTGAACGGATTTGGACGCGTTATAGCTCAAACGAACCGCCTTCTTCTGGGGCATCGAACGCGCCATAACGCGTTTCCTTGTTTTGCTGCAAGGGGGCGATACCTCCAAAAATGTTGTGAAAACGCGGGTTTTTTTTTTTCGTGTTCTCTGCCACTTTTTTGGACCGCCGCTCCTGAACGCCGCTAGCGATTGGGCTGAAACTTGGCATGGATACGCAGTCTATGGTGGCAATTTCTACCTCAAATGCATTTGCTCAACCTGGTAGTACACTTAAGCATAGGTCCGCAGGGTTTGCATGCTTAAGCATAGGTCCGCAGGGTTTGCATGCTTAAGGATAGGTTCGCAGGGTGGCAGGGTCCGTAGGGCTCTGCAGTGAGGGTGCACAACCTGGTAGTACACTTAAGCATAGGTCCACAGGGTTTGCATGCTTAAGGATAGGTCCGCAGGGTGGTAGGGTAGCAGACCCCTGCCACCCTGCGGACCTATGCTTAAGTGTACTATCAGGTTGTGCACCCTCACTGCAGAGCCCTACGGACCCTGCCACCCTGCGAAGTGCCCCAGTGCACTATACTTTCAACCTCTCCTTACATGGGGACACTATTGGAGGGGGGTCTACTATTGCACAGGGGGCACTATTGGAGGATTTACAGTAGCTCTTTGGTGGTATTTGCACTGTATTGATGCATATGCCTTGTGCACTGCAGGATCAAGAATGCACTCAGCTGGTCAGTCACTGATCTCAAGCTTAGAATTTTGCTACGTGACTGTTCCTTGTTGCTCCAAGGCTGCTCCTTGTTGCTCCAAGGCTGCTCCTTGTTGCTCCGAGACTCCTCCTCCGCGCTCCTCCTTGCTCCAGGGCTGCTCCCCATGCATTGCAGCAATTTTAGTTGCAAGAACCCCAAATACTTAGTTGGTATTACCTTATGCACTGCAGGATCAAATATGCACTCAGGTAGTGAGTCACCAAATGGTCAACTATAACCCACACCTGACCATGAGTTCTATTATATGTACTCTGTCAGAGGCAAGCAAACAACTGTGCTGTTGAGCCGTGCTCCTGCAGACACGAGCTGCGTCAATGCATCACATGCAATGCATACATTTGAATACACAGAGAACATGGATGGGCCACAGAAACACACCAAATACTCGCCAGCAGTGGAGTGGATAGGTGTGGCTGCTTTTAAAAATGGCACAGCTAGAATGCTGACAACTGTGTCTACATATTGGTCTGTGATACAGTGGCATCTAACTACTGAGTATGATTTCATACAATGGCACATTAGTCCACAATGAATTATTTAAGATGGATACGGTATACTGACAGCACACCGGTTGAAATGCGTTTCATGTTGTTGTAACATGCAACGCACACATAGTACTGCGGTTCAAAAGTGCCAAGAACTATTGCAGGGCAGATCATGGGGCAAGTCTGCAACAGCCCCAGAACAACTGCATGTAATCTGAAAATCATTGGATTGTGTATCCCTGTTTGTAAACGTGTTCAAAGAGACAGAATTGATCAGTACAGAATGGGGGCGATGGCGCAGTACGAAAGAACCAATCCCAAGTGCTGCTGTACTGGTAAGTCGCTTAACTTGCAAACGTAAAAGTTCGCTTATTTGTCCGTTCCAGGTACATACATAGCCATCGCTTTTGTAGCACTACAGTGCACACAACATTGCATACCTATACATGTAGAGACGCGATTGCGTCAGCGCCGACGTGACGTAACAGCACAATTGGCAGGAGCGGGCGGGCGCCGCGTCTATTCATCACTTGCGGTGCATACACCCGCACGCACAGAGAACACGCGCCCACAAACACACGCTCTCTAGCTGCGCGCAGGCTTCGCATAGCTGCTTGTAAATCGGCGCCTCTAGAGACGCCGTCCCCGCCGCTTGCCCGCGCAGTTCAGCCAAACGGCGTTGCCAATACGACGTCCACGCAGCAACGCAGGGTTGCTAAAACGGCGACCTGAGAAACGTCGTCTCTCAATCGCAGGGAGGGGGCGGCAGCTCCGCACGACCTACACACTCGAGGATAGCTCCGCAGGAGGACTGCTGCGCCACTAAAGGATAGCTCCGCAGGAGGTCCGCACAAGAGGGGCAGGGCCCGTAGGGCTCTGCAGGGAGAGTGCACAACCTGGTAGTACACTTAAACATAGGTCCGCAGGGTGGCAGGGTCCGTAGGGCTCCGCATGGAGGGTGCACAAGCTGGTAGTACACTTAAGCATAGGTCCGCAGGGTTTGCATGCTTAAGGATAGGTCCGCAGGGGTGGTAGGGTAGCAGTCCCCTGCCACCCTGCGGACCTATGCTTAAGTGTACTACCAGGTTGTGCACCCTCACTGCAGAGCCCTACAGACCCTGCCACGCTGCGAACCTATCCTTAAGCATGCAAACCCTGCGGACCTATGCTTAAGCATGCAAACCCTGCGGACCTATGCTTAAGTGTACTACCAGGTTGTGCACCCCACACTACTATTGAGTGTGAGAAATTAGCACATGCCAAATGGAACCCCATGCACATGCACGTACGCATGCCACGCACACACGCACTTACACGCATGCACGCACGCATGCACGCACGCACGCACGCACGCACGCACGCAGCACTCATGCGAGCATTAGGGCACTACACAAATGTTATACAAACAGTTCATTATTGGGTGGAATGCTGGAAGGGAGTGGAGCAGGATTGTAGTACGTATATGTGCCTCTCACCTACACATCGTACATCATCAACAACCAACATTGCAAAAATTTTAGCAGGGGACCAATTGATTCCCCAGGAACTTTAGCTGTGTCAGGTCCATGGAAATGGGCAATGACAACGTCTGAGAGAGATATATGAGTTGATGGACGTTTGCGGCGTTGTGGCTTGGCTGAGTGAGATGGCTCGCACAAAAAATCGCCGAATATGTGACTTGTTGCTGTGCTTGGTTCGAATTTTATACATGGTTTGTTCAAAGTGGAGTTGATCAGCTGCAATGCGAAAGTGGCTAGAAATCAGTGGGGCTATATGCCTTAATACCACTTCTTTTCAAACTGGACTTCAACAATAGAGTGTCACATGTTCTCCTTTTTTTGCAGCCCCCTGCAAATTTTTCCTTAATACAGTGTTTTTTTCAAAAGATGAGGGGGTTTCTGTAATTCAACGCACGCATGCACGCAGCTACGCACGCACGCACGCACGCATGCACGCACATACGCACATGCGCACACACACGTTCACTGACGTAGGTTAACACACAATGTACCTGTGACTGAATCGAAGAAGGCAAAATTGAAGTAAAGCAAAGTACCAACAGCTTAGCAGACATACATGCGTGCATGCACATGCAGTTGTGCTATATTGCTGCGTCAGAGCATAGTGATGTAAAGCATGGAAATGATCACCATGACTAGGCGGTCAACTTTTGTGTTTTTGCCAAAGTGATCGGACCTACCCACATCAAGTTTCTTGCGAAGCGGCCCATTTGTTGGTGTGCGTGCGTGCGTGCACATCTGTAGTGCCATATTGGTTCGTCGGAGCATAGCGGTGTAAAGAATCAAAATGATCTGCACGTGCAGGCGGTCAACTTTTGTGTTTTGGCCAAAGTGATCCGGCCTACCCATATCGATATTTATCGATTATCCCGGAAGTAAAAATATTTTGGCGCATCGGATCGTGTTGACTTCAAGGAATGAAATATTCTACATCGAAGGGCAATCAACTTTATTATTGATGTTTAGGCCATCCGACCTAACCACACCGAAATATCGCCAATTTCCGTTATCGATATAACGGGGGGAGGTATTTTGGTGCGTTCAATTTGGTCCAATTGTTGAAAGTAACACAAGTCATGTCATGGCGACCAACTTTCTCCATTACAGCGACGCGCTGCGATGTACCGTTAAAGCGCCTATAGGGCACAAAATTTGTGGCCCATTTCCAAGAAAATCAATCGATAATCGGATAAAATCGGCAATTTCTCGAGATCGGAACGCAGTGCACACAAATCCTAGAGCATGCAACATTGCCATCATTAGCCGGCTACACACACCAAGTTTCATCGCCATAGGCCATGGCGTTCGCGAGCGGCGCTCCAAAAACCTGGCGGAGAACATGAAAAAAAATGCCGCAAAATTGGAACATTTTTGGAACTATCGACCCCTTACAGTAAAGCAAGGAAACGCGTTATGGCGCATTCCATGCCCCAGAAGAAGGCGGTTCATTTGCGCCATAATGCGTCGAAATCCGTTCAGGCAATCAAAAGTTATAGGCGATCGAAAATTCAAAAACCCGCATTGAGAAGTGGTCACATATTAGGGTTGTACGCTGACGCGTACACCCTGATGACACAGAAAAGCACTGAAAACACCAACATTTATTCACTTTCAGCGTTTTAGACAGAGTGAAAATCCCTTGGGAAAAGTCTGGGGGCGTTCTGAGGGCATACATGTAACCGGGTTTTGAAGTGGGGGGGGGGGTCTGAGAGACTTCTGGGGGGGGGGGCGTGGGGTAACCAGATTTGAAGAGGGGGGTCCCAGAAGGGAAAAAAATGGTACCAAAGTAGTGTCTAAATAGGCACTTATCAGTCAAAAATATGTAGGTCAAAAATGCGTCAAAATAGGCTATAAATAGCGTTAGTTAGCTGTTTTAAGGCCAAAATACACTGAAAAAAAGGCGAAAAGTACACTACTTTGTACAACTGTAGACAAGTTGGAAAACTTCAGGAAAATTCTGGGGGGGGGGCTGGGTAGGGGTAAGATTTCGGCTGGGGGCCCCAAACCCCCCCCCCCCCAAGTTACATGTATGTCCGAGGGTGTTGAAAAAATAGTGGGGCTCCCAACACCCCCCCCCACCCCAGTTACAGGTATGTTTCAGAATGCGCCGCCCAATGTGCCAAATGAAATGCAAAACTGTCTCTGTCTTAAAGCTAAGAAAACCAAAATTGAACTAAGTGACCTTGGCAAAGCTGGAGGGCCTCTTGAGACGTACCACCCCCTTTTCTGGCGCTTTTGCGTTTGTCGCTTTTTTCTGCTGCTTTTTGGGACTGCTCAATTCGAGTCGCCGTTTACTCTTGCTTCTTGTTTCCACTTGGCCATTTTCGACATTTTTCGATTGCGCTTTTCCTGTCAGTCGATTGTACGTCGTATACATGGCTGAAAATAGGAGAATTTTAAGAATATCGAAAATGTAGGTACAAAAATAAAATGTGAAAGTTAAAAAAGGTGTGTATGTGTATGTGTAGATGCGGCGAAATCTCCATACGAGTTGTCAATTCAAACTAGCAATCAAAAAATGAACAAACTTCGGATCGACTCGTCGGCGTGTCGCACATCATCCTAAAAAATGTGAACATTTTAAACATAAATAAATTGAAACTTTGAAGAATCTCCTACGATTTTTGGCTTGCGTTGGAAGAGCTCTTCAAAGCTTCGTTCCCACGCTTTGAGCTTCTTTTTTAGCTCGGCCAAATTCTGTTTCCGGCTGAGTTTCTTTGGCGAACCTCTAGGTGACGCCATTTTACAATCTCTTAAAATTTCAAATTCGCGCTTGCTACCGTATTCCTAGAATTGAGTTTGAGCGGTAGACGGTGAGCGCTGAACTTTTGATTCGAACGCGTGTGTGGGTGGCTGTTAAGATGATTTGAGTTGCGTGTGCGTGTGTGTGTGCGTACGTACGTGCGTGCGTGCGTGCAGACGAGAAACGTACGCACGCACTTATATACGTGCACTGAAGCAACTTGCCCTCCCATCACACCATTCACTTTCACTACTGCCGCACCCGAAGTGTGCGCTACGCCCCAGTTCGTTCGTCCAACGTAATCGCAGCGTCGTCATCTTTTACCGCGGGCGGCGGCGCAAAGCCGAATCAGTGTTTGTGCGTGCACGTACGTGTGTGCACGCACAATAGGCGCGTAGAGGCGACTGCGCGCGCGTGTGGGCGCAAGAACGGAACAAAGAGTTGCGTTTCGGGTGGGAGAGGGGGGGTAATCCCCGCCCTCTTACAGGGTGTATGTATTTCTTTGCCTCCCTCTCCCCTCTGTGTGTGTGTGTGTCTCTTCTTTTGTGCGCTGGGAGCTTTGCGCCGAAAACGTACCGGTAAACTGGAATATAAATCAGTAGGTGCAGTGCCAGCAGTGACCAAAGGCGGTTTTTGTTTGTGTTCGAGTAGGAAAAATTGAGCTGTGCAAGTCTAGTCAATTCGGAGTAAAAGTTGGCTGTTGTGTGGAATGCTCCATTGCTTTTAATGTGCCTTTTAAATTTCTAGCATTTCCATTCGAATTTCGCCGCGCGTTCTGCTGTCCATTGTTTGAGCTAGCGTTAGTTTGTCTGTGCCTTTCTCAATTTCTGATAAGGAAATTTGTCTGCATGCGATACGAGGTGTCTATGAACTTTGCTTGCCGCTGTCTGCATTGCACTTTTATGGTTCCAAAGCACACTTTCACAAATTTAACGGTTCCAAACCGCACCTAGTGCATCATCACGCCACACAGCTTGGTTTGGTAATGTTTGGAATGCGCAACTCGAGACGCATTTCTGTATGTAACAACTTGAGTATACAGGGGCATATTCTGAAACTGTAGGCAGTGGTTATCTATATTACTAAAGCACAATGTTTGTTTGTTTGTTTGTTTGTTTGTTTGTCTGCAACGCTGCCCAGAGAGTTGTGCTGGACGGATTGAGCTGAAATTTTGTGTGTAGATTGCTTGCAACATTTCACCGTCAAAATAAGAGTGGCACCGCTGAAGCTACCGTAATCCGCGAGATATGCAAATTGCGCGTACGTGTTTTATCGAATTTGAGAATTCAGTGTCAAATCTGCTTGGGATATATGTAATCGACCGTGCTGATCACGAATATCACATCCGTTTTCCAATGCAATACCGTAAGCACGAGATACGACGCATTGAATATGCAAATTGCGCTTGATTGAATTTGAGAATTCAGTGTCAAATCTGCTTGGGATATATGTAATCGACCGTGGTGATCACGAATCTCACATCCGCCTTCCAGTTCGACACCGTAATCCCGAGATATAGCATTATCTTTTTCTACAGTAGTACTTATGACTGTTTGTGGGTTCTGTCTGCAGCACATAGAGTTCTGCTGGATGGATTGAGCTGAAATTTTGTATGAAGCTTGCTTGGCACATTTTACCATCAAAATAAGAGTGGCACTACTGAAGCTATCGTAATCCATGCGCTATGCAAATATAAATAAATTATATGATAATATAGCACATTTTATGCGCGCTTCTGACTTATCAGAAGTGTTTAGAAAACAGTCCCGTATAGATCAATGGTGTAGTGGTTATGATGTCCGTTACTGTTCTGAAGGTCCTGGGATCAAATGTCTGCCATAGAAATACTTGTAAATTTTTTGTTTATAACTTTTTTGTTTTGCACGTGTTTATGCTATAAAAACTTTGAACTTTTTGTTATTTTTTACTTTGTTTTACAGGTGTTAACGCTATAAAAACTTGTATTACACGCTCATGCACGCGCGCACGCACGCACGCACGCACGCACGCACGCACGCGCACATGGACATGGACACGCGCACGCACGCACACGCACGCACGCACGCGCACGCACGCACGCACGCAAGCACGCACGCACGCACGCACGCACGCACACGCACATGGACACGGACACGCGCACGCACGCACATTGACACGGACACGCGCACGCACGCACGCACGCACGCACGCACGCACGCACGCACGCACACGCACGCACGCACGCACGCACGCACGCACGCACGCACGCACGCACGCACGCACACGCACAAGCACACGGACACGCGCACGCACGCACGCACGCACGCACGCATGCGCGCACGCTCGCACGCACACGCATGCACATGGACATGGACACGTGCATGCACGCACGCGCACGCTCGATCGCACGCACGCACCCATACACGCACACACACACGGACGCACCCACGCACGCACGCGCACTCATGCACGCACGGACTCGCGAGTGGGCGCACGCACGCATGCGCGTGTATGTGTTAGCGTTTTAGTGGTGCGTTGGTTTAGTTTTTCTTGGCGTTGAGCACTGATCGTCGACGCATTAAACGCAATAAATGAAATATTGTGGTGCGTTTTGCCCGGTCCAATGGCCCAATGAACTTGGATTTCCCCGATAAAGAAAACGGCTGAAAACAATTGATGCGTGCGTCCGCGTCCGCTGCTGCGTCCGATGAAAACTTTCTTAATTTTAGGCTTTGCTCAGGCTTAGTCCAGACTTTGCTTAGGCTTATGCTTTGGCTTTGATTTGGCTTAGGCTCATGCTTCGCTTAGGCTTAGGCTTCACTTAGGTTTCGGACGCTGCGGATGCGGACGCAACAATTGTGCTTTGCCAAAAAAACCACGTAAGGAAGACACAAGCCGAAGCCCGCCGAAAACCGCCCGCCCACGGCGAGCTGGAATGGAATCCGAAGCGTCGGATCGCGATCCTAGCTTAGACGAGGTCCAAAGGCCTTGCGCCTGCAGATCAAGGTGCATGAACATATGTGAGCAACCATGCAGATTACAAAAAAGCCAATTATTATTAGCTGACTCTGAAGGGCTGATTAAAACAATTAGCCCACTGCCTATATGGGATTTATGGTGTGTCTGCTCAAGATGGTATAGTGCCTAATTTTTACTATCGAATGTAATGACTGGAGATGTAATGACGCAAGAATAAAGCATTACAACAAAAAAGGTGAAATGTTTTCCTGCATTGCACAAGTGCATTGGTTGCATTGGTTGCATTGGTTGACTTCCTTTGGCTTTAATCTCATTTATTCTCAACGTTATTTTATTTCATGAGACAAATTGATGTTGGACCACTTTGGAGCACTTTGCAAGCAGGAGTCCTGAGTTCGAAGCGGCTAGTCTACTAATAACTAATCGCCACTGTGATGTCTGTCTGCATATAGCCCAACGCTAATCCATGTCACGCGTAGCGGCTCGTTGCGCCGAACGGATCGCGCCGAATTCGGTACGGGCGGAAGCCCGGCGAAAAGTTGTCGAGCAAATTTCACTTTGGCGCGAATCGCGCGCGCCAAATTCGAGTTATTCCACATTTAGGCCAAAATCCAGCGCGGGCCTCTAGCGCGTAATCGTGCGTTCGCCCGCGCGGCCTCCCCTTCCCGTTCGCGCGTCGGTCCGCGGGTCCGTGCGGCCGCGCGCGCACCAGTGAGTGAGGGGCGACCGACGCACGTACATAGGGCCGCTTGCTCCCTCACCAGCGCCCAGTCTAATGATGAGCGTAGGTAAGTGTAGGTCCCAGGCCCGACAAACAACGTCTGACCTAACTACGTATACATGTACGCAGCGCACACGCCCAGTGCATTGTACTGGCTGGCTGAAACCTGTAGCCTCCCACTCGCTGGGCGGTCATATGGAGAAGGAACGCCTCAAGTCGCCACGAGCGGACGCGCTATGAAAACGCTCGGCACGGCCGCATTGGGCGGCGTTGCTGCCAGCACGGTGTCGAAAACGCGGTCGCGATGCGCGGTTACAACTACGACGACGGGCTGCTCCACCCCACGACGAGGGCAATTTTGCTCACGAGACGACGATGGCATAAACATTTTCGGCTAGCGGTTTCGGTCCGGTTCTGCTTCTGAGGCGGCTGCTGAGCGGACGCGTTCCTCAGTGGGCGCGTTCGCGCAACGCGTAGGGTGCTTCGCCATTTGCTACCCTTACAAACTGCCACCAGTCGACCTAGGCTCTAGCAAGGACGCAGTTGCAGCGGCCATCAGCCTCGGTTGACTCCTCCTTGCCTGCTAGAAGCTACAGAGGGGCGGCCGACGGTGCGATCAGCCTCGCCATTGACAAAGCAGAAGCACTTGCTGTGCAACCACGACAACTACTGCGCGTTGGTGTCCCTACCCTCCCCCAGAATCGCGGCAGCGAACTGGCCCTCGGCGAAGGCAGTTCTGCTCATGAGATGACGATGGTGTAAACATGTTGCTCGGCTAGCGTCTTCAGTTTGGTTCTGCATCTGAGGCGGCTGCTGAGTGGATAATCTCCGCAGCTGGCGCGCTCGCGCGCCGCGCAATGCGCAGGGCACTTGGGCCATTTTCTGCCCTTGGAACCGAGCAACAGTCGACCTCGCTCCACTACGGGCGCAGCTGCCGTGGCCTGCTCCGCTAGACGCCAAACAACCGCAGCCAACAGCGCGATGCGGACCTCGGCTTCGTCGACGACGGAGAGGCAGCTGCGGTGCGTTTGCTGTTACTGTAATCGTTGGGCGTTGTCGTCGCCTCCGTTGTCAACTGTGCTGCCCATTCATTGCTTCAGTTGCTACTCCGCTCATGATGCCACAAATTCTAGGCCGCTTTTGGGGTTTTGACCCTTCTCCCAGGCCGGACAAACACATCTGCTGATGAATATGGAATGGACGCGCCACGAAAAGCTATCACGCGAACTCTGCACGACGACGAGGGCGACGAAAATCGAGCGACGCGCGTACATTTGGGCCCCTCCCTTCCTCCACAGAGCGCAGACTAATGATCTAGGCCGCTTTTGAGGTTTTGACCCTTCTCCCAGGCCGGACAAACACATCTGCTGATGAATATGGAATGGACGCGCCACGAAAAGCTATCACGCGAACTCTGCACGACGACGAGGGCGACGAAAATCGAGCGACGCGCGTACATTTGGGCCCCTCCCTTCCTCCACAGAGCGCAGACTAATGAACGTTTCTGTGACCACGTGCAAACTGTGAAGTGACAATGTACATGCACGCAGGATATGGCATGTAGCCAATCAAAATACTTAGGCTCACGTAAGCGTACAACACGTCCCACAGCACACACACCCACGCACTGGGGGAGCGCCCCTCCCCCAGTCCCGCTGAGGAGAATATCTCTAAACCCCCCATAGTGTAACCGCAGGCGGCATATGGATGGATGGTCGCTAGCCGAGCCGATGGATATCTTTGCTGATGAGAAGAGACGCCATTGCATTACTGGACTACTGCGCTGCAGTTTCAGCTCTGAGTTGCTCTCGGTCGTTGCGGTCAGGTGTTCGTTTTCGTTCTCTGTCCAAAGTCTCCGTTTCAAACTTCAATTGTCAGTCTAAATTCTTGAAAATCAGGACATGCAGAGTGCGTCAGGGCAGGTTGTACAGGACGAGCTCTTCGACAGGTGGCCACCGTCTGGCGGTGCAGGTCTCAACCTCAGGGAGCTCGAATTCTCTGGGTCTCAAGGTACTTCTGCCTGCTGCTCCACTTCTTAGAATGTAAAACAATCGTTTGCATTTAGGCGTAATTTCGTCAACGTGCAGAATCGAGGGCGAGGACTACGATACCTATGATGTTGCCGCTGATGGGAACTGTTTGTTCCGTGCGCTCGCCCTAGCGCTGTCCGGTTCCTCGGATCGATATCAAAGAGTGCGGGAGACCGTCGTCAACTTTCTCGTGGCGCACAAGGACGAGCTCGACTACAACGACCTCTGCGGGGTTGTCACCGACATCTTGGACGGTGTTCACGTGCCCCCAAGCTTCTCGGATGCGCAGCGCCTCGGTTTGTTGCCGCTGCGCATGCGTACATAAGTGTGCATGTTATTGCACCAGCGGATATGCAGAGCTGGCGATGAGCGAGCTCCGTCGGGATCGCGGTTGGGGCGGCACGGAGGCGCTGTGGGCTGCCAGCAAGGCGCTCAACATCTACCTCGCCGTCTTCGACTGCACCTCCAAGCGTGGCTACTGCCTCTCTGGCGCGTCTCCGTCGCTCATCGTGCGACTTCTACGCATCAACAACAACCACTACCGGCTGCTCGTGCCCGCAGTAGGCTGCCTTGTGACATGCCTATGTGCAATGTGACAGCCCAAGCGGCGTTTAGAGCAGTGCCAGCGACTTCCCACCGCTGGGAGTGGGTTCCAACAAGCAAGCGCCGCCTTCATCCTCTACTGGAAAGCGAGGACCATACAAGAAACGCAAGGGAGGCAGCACCACGCAGACGGGTGCAGAACGAAAGAAGCGCAGCAGACAGGCAGCGGCTGAAAAGACCAAGGAGGAGCAGAGCCAGCGACTCGCGGACGCCGTCGAATCAGGCAGTGAAGCGGAAGTGGTGCCGACCCGCGGCATGTTATCTTATGCTGCAATTTTCAGACGCCGTCGAGCAGCCCAAGTCAGAGAGTCGGGCTCGTGCTCCGTCAGCTCGCAGGACTGAGTCACCGGAGGCTGCGGAACGGCGCAGGGAACGCGACCGAGTGCGCAGCAGCGAGAAGCGTCTTCAGGTTGTTTGTCAGCAGCGTGTGGTTCAGTAGAACTGCAACTCCTGCATTACTATTCTGCAGGAGACAGCGGAGGCGCGAGACGACCGACAGCAGCGAGACCGGCTTCGTCACGCTGCAAGGCGGCTCCATTTCCCCACCGAGCCTGTGAAGCCCGCCGCAAGAGAGGATCACACTCAGCGAGTCCGAGACCTGCGCAAAATTCAGAGGCAGCAAGGTCGCCTGCACAAAGGTGAAGCTGTAACAACTCTGTTGGATTAACGTAACTTATGGCTGTCTCATAAATGCTGATTAGAGCCCAGCAATTAAAGCATACCATTTCAAAATTCAATACAGTATATAGGTTGTATTCAGTATATAGGTAAGAGTGCACAATACTTTGGGGAAACTGCAGGACTCGTGGTGTATGGCGAGAACGTGGAGGAGTTGAACGCGACCCAGCCGCACAGCGTGGGCGGCCTCGAGTACGCGTGCAGCCACTGTGGCGCGCTGCACTTCGCCGACGAGCGCAAGGTCGGCTCCACTCTCAAGCGACCCGACTTCGGCCAGCGCTGCTGCAAGGGCGGCACAGTCGACGTCGCTCCAATCCAGGGATTGCCAAGAGAGCTCAGCACCCTCTTTTTCGACCACTATCACCACCGGTGGTTCAAGTTGGTGTTTTGTCTATATCAACCCCTCAACATTTTAAACTAGTACCATGAGCAAGCACGCAATAGGGTTAGCACAGGAGTCTGTACTGTGTCCGCCTGTAGGATACTGTAGTGGTGTTCGCTTAATTCGTGGGTTAAAGTTGTATATGTACCTAGGTACATAGGTACCGTAAATCCTCCAATAGTGCCCCAGGGGCACTATTTTTTCAACCTCTTCTTACCCGGGGGCACTATTGGAGGGGGCTTCTATTATTTCAACCTAAAAATTTTGACTGGCAATGCTAGTTTCGCTGTCAAAATTGCCAATTTTTCGGTGATTTTGATCACTTTTGCCACATTTAATAATTGATTTATCGCTAATAGTTGCTGAAACGCATTATTATTGGTTAGTAGTAGTGTGTATACACGATATAAATGTACCTACCGCTATATTTTTGCCCATAAAAGGCACCTGGCACAACATAGGTACCCCTTACCCCCGGGGGGCCTATTGGAGGGGGGGGGGCTAGGGGGGTTGTATTGGAGGATTTACGGTAGGTAGTTGTGCAAAGTGCTGAATTGAGAAAATGCGTTTTGTTGTGAGAATTCTTCATATCTATTGTCTCGCCCCAGGGACAACATTTTGGCGCTGAACAACTCGTTCGCCTTCACGAGCGGTGTTTCGAGCGTCGACAAGGGTCTGCAGAAGAAGTTGCCAGGTCAGGGCCCACCCGTCTACCGACTTCAGGGCCAGCTGCTGCACAAGTGAGTTGCTAGGGCGTCCCTGTCGTGTGCGACGCGCAGTCGATGTCCGTCCTTCAGGATCGGCAGTATGGAGCCTCTGGGCGACAAGCCGCCCATCTTCCTGCAGCGCTACCTGCTCGACGTTGGCCGCCAGGCGGATGTGCGTCTCGAGGAGGTCGACAAGCAGGGCATCCACGCCGAGGAGATGGGCCAGCTGACGCGCTTCATCAACGCCTCCAACCCCTACGCCAAGCTCATGCAGTCTGCAGCCGAGGCTCTGCGCCACCAAGACGCGCCACATCTCCAGGTACTTAACTAACTCGCTCTTGCGTTTTCAAGCACGCGTGCATGCGTGTATGGACGGTTGGGTTCAGGTGACGTTCTACACGAACGTGCGGCGCCGGCGGCGGCTTCCCGACGGCTCGTGTCTCGACTACCACCCCGCAGTCTACGGCGCGCCCGGGCCAGACGACGTGGGCATGATCTACGAGGATGCCGACGTCGCAGCGACAGACGTTAGGCCCAGCGTCGTCGTCAAGTACAAGAATACTGGCTGTATACAATTGTTTTGAGTTTACAGTTACACTATTACAGAACTATTCAAAGAATGCGTTTAGTTTTGAAAATCCTTCCGAACTCATCCAGCCTATTAGAGGCGCTGCGCTTTCCACTGCTGTACCCGTACGGGACGCCGGGGTGGTCGTCAGCGATGGCCCAGCAGGAGGGGGTGCGTTGCGCGGCGTTCGCCCACTTTGCACACCCCTTCCTACGTCGCTGCAGGTGACGCTGGCCGAGTACGTCCGCTTCCTGATGCACGACCGGAAGCGGCAGGACGGCGAGCTGCACTCGCCCATCCACTACGGCAAGCTCTATAGCGCCTGGCTCGTCGCCATGGCAGCGAGACTCGAGGACGAGCGGATCAGCGGCTACCTCGCCAAGACGCACCAATATCGCGCTGAGACGGAACAGGGTCAGTCTGCGCTCATTTGCCCGGCTATTTTTGCTGAATAGGTGTAGTGTTGTTGTGAGGTCTACAGTAGAATCATTGGTAGGTTGCGCCGACGCGGTCGCAGAGGGAATGGCCAACAGCTCTGAGGTCGGCAAGAAGACGTTCATGCCTGCGTCTCACCCAGGCTCGCCACGCTACATGCAGCGCTCCTACATGGTTGGTTGTCTCTATCGACTTCGCCAGTCTGACCGCTGTGTACGTGCGTGCGTGCGTGCGCCTTAGGACGCAATGGCATTGGTGGGCCGATACGGAGCCTTCTCACTCTTTATCACGGTCACCACGTCGCCCGACTGGCCCGAGTGGAAGGACGCCTGCCTGCCTGGCTGCTCTGTCAACTCGAGGCCCGACATTGGCGTTCGCGTCTTCTCCCTCAAAATGGTTCGTTTGGTGCTCAGCGCGCTGCTGGTGCTCGAAACCATAATGGTGTTGTCTTTAGCAAGCGCTGCTAGAGGAAATCGAGCAGGGCCAGATTTTCGGGCCGGTCGTCTCGCGCGTGGCCTGCATCGAGAGCCAGATGCGTGGCCTGCTCCACCTGCACGGCTTGCTGGCGCTCGCAGACGGCCACAAACTCGACTCGCCCGCCAAGATCGACGCCGTCATCTGGGCCTTCATCCCGGATCCAGACAAGGTTGGGCTGACCCCCCCCCCCCCTTATTCTCCTTCTCCTTCTCTACAGGATTTTAGTAGAGTAAACGGCGTGCATTGCAGTATCCGGTCCTGTACGAGCTCGTGATTAAGCTCATGGTGCACATTTGCAATGAGCACTGCCTCGACGAGCATGGCCGCTGCGCTCGCTACTACCCCAAGGAGTTCTCGGAGCGGACCGTGATCGCCCCGGGTGGCAAGTACCCGATCTACAAGCGTCCCAACGACGGCCGGCGGGCGACAGTGACTCGGGGCGGGGTCACGTACGTCATCAGCAACCGCGACATTGTCCCCTACAGCCCGCGGCCGCTGATGCTGTATCGCTGCCACATGAACGTCGAGTACACGTCCAATGTGCTCGCTCCCAAGTACCTCATGTCCTACGTCAACAAGGGCCCATCTCGCGTCCTCTTCAAGGTCTCTCCTACCTCTTTAAATGCTAAAGTGCATATGCAGTAGGCTTCGCTCATCGTAGCAAAATGACGAATTAGTGCATGATTCGATTTTTGAAGTTACGATATACCTATTATGAATGATCGTCAATTGTTTAGTTGAACGTCGCCCCTACACAGGACGCGGCCGGCAAATCGTCAATCCAAAGAAAGCCCATCGACGAAATTGAAGTATAGATTAGGGCCATTGATGAGCTGCAATGCACCCATTCAACTCATTATATTACTTTTAGTCGTACCTCTCGGCCAGGTACCTGTCGCCGCCCGTCTCTGCTTCCATGTTCCTGTCGGGCACTTGGGTGACGAGCTGCGTACCGCCTGTAATGGCGCTCGAGGTGCACGACGAAGGCGAGCAGATGGTCTACCTACAGGTCCACAGCCGCTGCTCTCTCACTCGTTGCGTAATCTCTCTGCAATTTGCGACTCTTTAGACGGACCAGCCACTCGACCAGGCCACCGGCCGCGGGCGCAAGACGACGCTGCTCATGTTTTTTGAGCTCAACTCGGGCGACAACGAGGACGCGCGTTTTGCTCGCACGCTCCTCTACAAGCAGGTGCCCGAGCACTTCGTCGTCAAGAACAAGAAGTGGGCTGTTCGATTGGCACTATCCAAGTGCCAATCCTAGCCAAGCTAATGCGTTTACCGCTGCGTTCAGATGGAAGCGCCGTCAGAAGATGCAGGTGCGCGGCTTCGAGGTCTGCGTGGGCCGCGTGCACAGCGTCTCCGCCAGCGACCACAAGCGCTACTACTTGCGCAAACTGCTCGACACGATCCGAGGACCCACTTCCTTTGCCGCGTTGCGCACCGGTCCGTATCGACACTTCGGTGTGCTCTTCCGGCCGAGTTGTCTCCACGTTCAGTTCGCGGCGTCGAGCAGCCGACGTACCGCGAGGCGTGCCTGGCCCTCGGCCTCCTCCACGACGACCGCGACAGCGAGCTTCACATGGAGGAGGTCGCCGTCTTCCTCAGTCCGGGCGCGCTCAGGCACGCGTTCTGCGTGGTGCTCATGCACGCCGAGGTCGCCCAGCCCGGCCGTCTGCTCGACAGCTGCATGCGGGTTCGGAGCTCAGCTGGCCCATACGTATCTGTTGCTCATTTTCTTGAGTTTGCTTTAGCACCTCGCCGAGGACCACCTGCGCCGCGCTCGCCGCCGCGACGCAGACGCCGAGCAGACGCCGTCGCCATCAGCTTCACCAAGGATGCAGCTGCCAGCTGAATCCTCTGTTGGCTTCCTGCCTGCTAGAAGCCAAGGAGCTGCAACCAACAGCGCGACGCCAACCTCGCCTTCGCCATCAAGGCGGACGGAGGCAGCTGCTGTGCGTTTTGGCGTTGGGTGTTGAGCGTCCTCGCCGCCCAGTTGTGAACTCTGCTGCCCATTCATTGTTTCATTCGCTACTCTGCTCATACTGCCAACAACTCTAGGGCGCTTTAGGGGTTTTGACTGAATGCTCAGAAAAGCGCCCTAATTAGGCAAAAGCGCCATTTTGAACAGCAGATGGAGATACACTATTCTAATTAGTGAATGCATGCCCGTCCTACTCTAACATGGCTAATTCGCGATCACTAACCTAGGCAATTCTTGGGTCTTATGCCACTAATGTGAAAAGCATTAAACCAACAAGCCTACCGTCTGCCTAGCAAAGCTGCTTATGTAAAACCTACTTTGGGTTGGCCTCAGTTTGCCTTGCAACATTGTATACATCTTGCTGTAAGCAGGGTCCAATGCTATGCATTACAATCCAAGACTGCTAATATCCTAAGGTCTAGGTGTACCTGCATGTCAAAACCGAAAATTCGGTTCTTTAGTGTCGTTTTAGTCATAATTTGCATTGAAATTGAGAAAAATGCCCATATTGGCATCTTGCAACAGAGGGTACCAAGCTAAAAAAAATTGAGCTTTGGAGAATTTCGGGGGGGGGGAAGCTTCCCCCTTCCTACCCCCTTGGCTACGCCACTGGCTAGAAGCCAAGGAGCTGCAGCATTGGCAGCTGCTCTTCATTTGTCATTGCCATAATCATTGGCGTCGTCGCCGCCCAGTTGTGAACTCGGCTTCCCCCCCCCCATTGGTTCATTTGCTACTCCACTCATACTGCCAAAAAGCTATAGGGCGCTCCAGAGGTTTTTGACTGAATCCATAGAAAAGCGCCCTAATTAGACGAAAGTGCAATTTTGAACAGTAAACGAAGGTTTACAAATTGTACACTCATTTGGACACGTAGTGTGTCCATGGAATGCAAACTGCATCCATGCTCTTCAGATCAGTAAATGTCCATCCTACTCTAACATGGCCTACTCAGCAATCACAAACCTAGGCAATTCTTGGGTCTTATGCCACTAATGTGAAAAGCATTAAGCCTACAAGCCTACAGTCTGCCTATCAAAGTTGCCTATGCAAACAACCTACCGTACTTTGTCCTCAGTTTGCCTTGCAACATTGTGTAGATGTCTTACTGTAGCCAGGGTGCAATGCTATGCATTACAATGAAGGCTGCAAATATCCCAAGGCCTACACGTACCTGTATGCTAAAACTTTAGAGGATAGGAGCAAACAAACTGTAAGGCTACTATGGGGGGTTTTTGTGATGGGCTATTGAACATTTGCTGTTCCATGTGTGTCTGTACAAATGTGCTACTGTAACCAAGGGACAATGTACATATGTACATGGTCCACCAAAAGTATGGCATGTTGCATATCAGACAAATCCTCTCAACATTGTAAATTCAATGCAAGCATCGTGGGCAATCTCAAACCCCCACCTCCAGTGCTCTGGTCTATATTACTAAAGCACATTGTCTGTCTGTCTGTCTGTCTGTCTGTCTGTGTGCAACGCAGCGCAGAGAGTTGTGCTGGATGGATTGAGCTGAAATTTTGTATGAAGCTGCCGTGGGAAACTTCACCGTCATTTAAGGGCCGGATTTGCGATAGCTACCGTAATCCGTGAGTTATGCAAATTTCGCATACGTGTTTGATCGAATTTGAGAATTCAGTGTCAATTCTGCTTGGGATATATGTAATCGACCGTGCTGATCACGAATAGCACATCCGTTTTCCGGTGCGATACCGTAATCGCGAGATACGACGCATTGAATATGCAAATTGTGTTTGATCGAATTTGAGAATTCAGTGTCAAATCTGCTTGGGGTATGTGTAATCGACCGTGGTGATCACGAATCTGGCATTCGTTTTCCAATCCGCTACAGTAGTGACAAGATATGGCATTATCCTTTTCTACAGTAGTAATGACTGTGTGGGTTCTGTCTGCAATGCAGCACAGAGTTCTGCTGGATGGATTGAGCTTGAGCTGAAATTTTGTATGAAGCTTGCTTGGCACATTTTACCATCAAAATAAGAGTGGTACTACTGAAGCTATCGTAATCCATGCGTTATGCAAATATAAATAAATTATATGATAATACAGCACATTTTATGCGTGCTTCTGACTTATCAGAGGTGTTTAGAAAACAGTTCCATACAGATCAATGGTGTAGTGGTTATGACGTCCCTTACTTTTCTGGAGGTCCTGGGATCAAACCTCTGCCATAAAAATACTTCTAACTTTTTTGTTTATAACTTTTTTGTTTTGCACGTGTTTATGCTACAAAAACTTTGAACTTTTATTATTTTTTACTTTGTTTTACAGGTGTTAACGCTATAAAAACTTGTATTACACGCACATGCACGCACGCACGCGCGCGCACGCACGCCCATGCACGCACGGGCACGCACGCACGCGCACGCACGCACGCACGCGCGCGCACGCACGCGCACGCACGCGCACGCACGCGCACGCACGCGCACGCACGCGCACGCACGCGCACGCACGCGCACGCACGCGCACGCGCACGCACGCACGCACGCAAGCACGCACGCACGCACGGACTCGCGCGCGCACACGCACGCACACGCGTGTATGCCTAAGCCTAAGCATATAAGCCTGGGCCTATGCCTAAGCCTGAGGATGGGGTGTGATCATGCTTTAGTGTTAGGGTTTTTGTGGTGCATTGTTTTAGTTTTTGTGTTGAAAACGGCTGAAAACAATTGATGCGTCCGCATCCGCTGCATCAGATGAACACTTTCTTAATTTTAGGCTTTGCTCAGGCTTAGTCCAGACTTTGCTTTAGTCCAGTCCATGTTTAGGCTTTGGCTTTGGCTTAGGCTTATGCTTCACTTAGGCTTAGGCTTCGCTTAGGTTTTGGACTTAGCGGACGGACGCAACAATTGTGTTTTGCCAAAAAAATGACGTAAGGAAGACTCAAGCCCAAGTCCGCTGAAAAACGCCCGCCCACGGCGCGCCGGAAGGGAATCGGAAGCGTCGGACAGCGATCCTAGCTTAGAGCAGGTCCAAAGGCCTTGCACAAGCAGGCAGGATGAGAGCGCCGCTTTGGCAAGTTGCTCCAAGAGGAAGAAAGGCCGTTCACAAATTTCGACGAGTTCTACAGAGCGGTCAAGGAGCTTCAGAAGAAACGTATTATTTAGTTTCTCAATGGCGCTCAAATGTTGAGCGGTGCAATTGTTTTATTTATAGCAGCCTACCGAGCAGTCAGTCAGTCAGTCAGTCAGCACAAGCCAATTGGGAAGCTGCAGCACTGCGCCTGCAGATCACGATGCATGAACATATGTGAGCAACCATGCAAATTACAAAAAGCCAATTATTATTACCGTAAATCCTCCAATAGAAGCCCCCCCCCTCCAATAGTGCCCCCCCCCCTCCAATAGTGCCCCCGGGTATGGAGAGGTTGAAAGAATAGTGCCCCGGGGGCACCATTGGACGATTTATGGTAGCTGGCTCTGAAGGGCTTATTAAAACAATTAGCCCACCGCCACTAAATATGGGATTTATGGTGTCTGCTAAAGATAGTATAGTGCCAAATTTTTACTATCGAATGTAATGACTGGAGATGTAATGACGCAAGAATAAAGCGTTACAACAAAAAAGGTAAACTGTTCTCCTGTATTGCAGAAGTGCATTGGTTGCATTGGTTGACTTCCTTTGGCTTTTGCTGCAGCACTTTACAGATTCGTCATTGTTGCTTTTCAACTGAGCATTTGCAGCATGATTTTATGACACATTGTATTGATGATGAGTCATCACAGAGGACATGAAAATATTGATATTGAACCACTTTGGAGCACTTTGCAAGCAGGAGTCCTGAGTTGAAGCGGCTAGTGTGAAATCAATGCACAGTGCGTCTAGGCATGTGCAAACATGTGCACGTGTGTACGTGTACAATGGTGCTGTCGAAGATATGTCAGCCTACCGCCTACTGTACCTACAATGTACTGTACATACCACCTACTGCATCTACAATGTACGGTATACAATTGCACTATTGTTGCAGTGTATTATTGTATACTCTCTTCCGTGCTCAAGATAGTGTCACGTGATGGGGGCTTGGTTGTGTTATGCAACGCAGTTATGCAATGTGTGTGCGTGTGTGTGTGTCACCACGTTGTAACATGTTTATATCAGTGTGTCTCATCGTGTCTTATGCAACACATGCGCGCGCGCGCACTGTTGTTTGCTCTGTGTACAACGCCCCTGCTCCTATCCTGTAGGCTAAAAGTGCAACTAGCCAGCAACGTGTTGTCAACATTTTTTGGTCCGCAGGTACAATGTAACTATTCTTTCCGTTTGACCTTCTCCAACAGTTATAATCTGCGCTCGTTAGCCGCCGTTGGCCTTTCGCTTCCCCCCACCACTCTCGCGCTCGCATGGCTCGTCAAGCTTCTTAAATTATCGCCCAGCGCCCGTCTCTGCTAGCGCGCGCTAGCTAAGGAGCTAACAAACAAGCGTCCGCTTGCGCTTGCGTCACGCCGTCGCCGCCGAGGCGAGGCGAGGGGAGGCCGCTTTCATTCCATGCTTCTGCCGCCGCTGTCTGTGCGACAGTGTATCGATTTTTCCCAGCAGAGCACCCTCCCCCACCCCTCTCGGCGCCCACGCACACTCTCTCTCTCTCTCCGGCAGGCCCGCTCTCTACTAGCTAGCGGCCGACAAGCTAACAAGCGCGTGTTTCGCCATGGATTTTTCCACCACCACCTAACCGTTGGCTTTCGCGCGTGCGCGCACGCGAGGGGGTGCTTTGGGGAGAAGGGGGGGGGGGAGGGCTGGAGAGTCAAGACGGAGACAGACGGCCGCTGCCGACTGGAAGGAGAGCGGCCGCCCACTCTGTCTGTAAGAGACGAAGACGAAGCGATGAATGCGATCCCACCTCGAAATGGAAGGGGAAAATTGTAGAAAAAATTGCTGCTGCTCCTGCAACCTGCTCGTCAGACAGTAAGCCGCTGCGTGCGTGCGTGCTGGTGCGTGCGTGCGTGCGAGCGTGCGGGCGAGCGTGCGTGCGTGCGTGCGTGCGAGCCTGCGTGCGTGCGTGCGTGCGTGCGTGCGAGCGTGCGAGCGAGGGAGCGTGCGTGCGTGCGTGCGTGCGTGCGTGCGTGCCAGCGAGCGTGCGTGCGTGCGTGCGTGCGTGCGTGCGTGCGTGCGTGCGTGCGTGCGTGCGTGCGTGCGTGTGTGTGCGTGCGTGCATGCGTGCGAGCGTGCGTGCGTGCGTGCGTGTTTGCGTGCCCTTTCTATTCCACCGATCACGAGAACCATTTTTTGATATCTGATCCTCTACATAACATCATTCAACGGGATATCGAGTCGTCCTCCCATTGTACTCGAAAGGTTAGCAAGGCATAGTGAGCATGTGCGTTGCACGACATTCCTGGCTTCTTCGTCTCCATCCCTGGTAGCCCCCACCCGCGCAGTGCGTGCGTTCGTTTGTCCGGCTGTCCGCGAGCGCCGACACGTGTGTGCACGTGCGTGCGTGCGTGCGTGCGTGCGTGCGTCTGTTTTGGTCCGCGGGGCGCGCTGATCAAACAGATCGAAATACGGGCCGACCGAGCCCCCGCCTTTTGGGCGACGACACTGCGCACCGCAGTCAACCATTGAATTGGACAGCCTTGCTGTACAGTATAGGTCTTGTCTTTCTCTGTTGAACGAACTGAGCATTCGCAAATTCTGCAAAATTCCTGCGTCCTGTGAGAGCGGAATTCGCGCGTGCGAACGGCTGTTTAGAATGCTAATTTCCGCAAATTTTATGGCCGCTATATCATCGGGCGCGCCCTTCTTCTTTTGATCGCGCCACTTCTTCTGGCAAAAGCTCGGTTTTTTTTGTCCACGCACATTTGCTCTTGCGTCTCATGATGTTAGATGCCTACCTTGTTGTTTCATTAGGGGCAACGTTAGGAGGCCGTCAATGGCGCAAAGAGCACACCCATCTCCATGACGCCTTCCCGTCTAGAGCCGCAAGACATTCGGAAGAACGCCATCTGTAATCTAGGGCAGCTACAGCACGAGAAAATCCACGGATAGGAAAAGACTCGTTTGTAGTGGATCCATCAAGAATCGAACCCAGAACCGTGCGCGCAAGAGGCCGATTCTCTACCGCTACGCCATTCGCTGGCCGATCGCTACCTTACCTACAAGCTTCTGCAACTATAACTCCCGAATGACGCACCACCATTGTGTGCCACTGAGCTGAGTGCAGACGGCTCACGTTTCGCCTGGGGAAAATCGCCTCTGCTGACGGGCGGCGCGTCACGCCAGCCATGTTAGCGCCGTCTGTGTCGCTGCGCTGTCGCCCGTCGGTGTTTGGGTTTGCCAGCCCGTGACACACGTGCACCTACATAGGAACGGGCGCACACATCGACAACGTGTGTGGTGAACAGAGATTTTGTCCGGGAACGTTGGCATCGGTTTCTGGTGGCCCGAATTGTGTGTGTGTCTCTGCCTCTCAAGCGCACGTTTGTCCCGTGTATTGCGCAAGTTTGCAGATTGTGTGCATGTACAAACTGCACCGCTGTACCACATCATGGTCCTTTTCCAGCACTATTCAGAATGTCAGTCAATGTACCAATGGCAGACATTTACTGTGCGATGTATACGTGTACAGTCTGTCTAGCAGTAACGCTAAAGCCGTTTTGAAATTTCCCGCTTCAAAAGGCTTGTCCGCACGCGTTTGAAGCGTAGTTTGGAAATTCGAGAAGGGCAAGCCATTGAGTTTGATCGAAAGAGAAGTCATGCAATGTGCACTCTTATAATTAAACCGGTAGGAAGAAGCACCATGTGGAACAAGAACATTAAAAAAACACAAGGCGGAATCAATTACTTTTTTTCTCTCGAAATTTTGCCGCAGATCTGCAAAGCCTACCGTATCCTGTTTCCATAGTCGCAACGGTCTCACTTGACAATTTACATCAGTAGTTAGTTCTTCTCTCCAACTCGTACGGCGGACGTGTTGTCGAACGTCTTCTTACCTTTCTTGTCCGTCTCAATATGCCTCAGGAGGGAAGACGTAAGCGCCGCGGCCGCGAATAACTTGTTTCCCCCCCTCATAAGCGTTGCCATAAAAAGCCCGCTCAAAGTTGCCGCCGCCGCCTTCCCCCCCCCCCGCGTTTTCGCACCAGTTTTGGGCCCCCTCCCCCCGCGGGAAGACACTCCATAATAACTGTTGGGTTGTCCGCTAGTGCGTCGGCGAGTTGGTGCGTTCGCCGACTGACGTCAATCGCCTCGTCGCTTGTCAGATAATTGGCGCTGCGCGGCGTCTAGTGCGTGCGTGCGTGTGCGCTTCTGCCCGTCCGCGTGTGCGCCGGGAGTGATTTTTCCTCAATGAAAAGTGGCGCGTAGGAAGGCCGAGACTGCAGCGCTCTCTCACGCAGGCGTGCGTGCGTGCTGGTGCGTTCGTGCGTGCGTGCGAGCTGGTGCGTGCGTGCGTGCTGGTGCGTGCGTGCGTGCGTGTGTGCTGGTGCGTGCGTGCGTGCTGGTGCGTGCGTGCGTGCGTGCGTGCTGCATGCGTGCGTGCGTGCTGGTGCGTGCGTGCGTGCGTGCGTGCGTGCGTGCGTGCGTGCGTGCGTGCGTGCGTGCGTGCGTGCGTGCGTGCGTGCGTGCGTGCGTGCGTGCTGCATGCGTGCTGCATGCGTGCGCGTGCATGCATGCATCCCTATCTTCGCGTGCATGCATCCCTATCTTCTGTCGATCAGTTCCTGTTCGGGGCTTCACCTGTTATTCCGGTGGCATTTATTGCGTCAGTTGCCCTTCTGTCCGTCCGTTGGTCCACGTTTGTCCATGGCTGTCGACGGCAGAGGGGGGGGGGGGTGGGGGTAAAAGTGTTTGCCCACCTTATTGTCACCGGCCCGTCCGAGTGACGTCAGTGCAGCCGCCTCGCTCCGCGGGGTCGTCTCACTAATTAGTTTTGCTCAGGCGATTCGTTCGCAGCCGTTCTTCGTTTTCCCGCAGATTTTCCTCAATGAATGCTGTTGCGCTCGTGTATTGGTGCTGCTTCCTGAATGGGCCCAGTTTGATTGGCGTGAATGAACGGCGGTTTGAAGGGGGGGGGGGTGGTGATTGGCCGAACGCACAGTACCTACCCTTCCGGGTATGGCCAGGCATTTATTGCTCCGC
Source organism: Paralinhomoeus sp. GSCO2_6 (assembly GCA_030248085.1). Lineage (NCBI taxonomy): Eukaryota > Metazoa > Nematoda > Chromadorea > Monhysterida > Linhomoeidae > Paralinhomoeus > Paralinhomoeus sp. GSCO2_6. The sequence goes on from JASAMY010001369.1 coordinate 33,433, forward strand.
CTAGCGTCGTGTTCTTTCATCGCCCAAATCTCACTGTCATGTACATGGACATTCGCCCGTTCGCGGCGTTGAATGCTGAGCGCTCGTCTTTGGGATGTGCGTTGCGCGCTCATAAGAAGACTGTACATGTAAACGTACACAACGCATGACATTATACAATGTACGTGTAACTTTGCATAGGTGCGCGTGTCACTCACAGCAATTGACGTAGTATGTAGGTGTAGCTCGCATATGCACACGCACACAGTACTCTGCCTCTCCCCCCCCCCTCCCATCCCTTAAGGATTCTGACGATGGCATAAACAAAGGTTACCAGGCGGCTTGTTTGTGTTCATGACGTCACCGAAAGAAGCGAGCTGCTAAGAAGACACTGCTGAGAGTCACAACAAACAATTACGGTAGAAATCCCTTCCTGCGAAAGCGGTTTCATAAGCGTGACATTGCATTCAAAAAGACTACCGTAAATCCTTTAATAGCGTTCTGGGTACAACTCTGGTGGGCACTATAGGTGATTGTCCACTAGGGGCCCTTTTGGAGGGTTCAAGGTATCATGGCTTTTACAGAGGTCAAGTACTGCATGTTTGACTGTAGTAACACACCCATCCTACTGTAGCGCTGTAGCACGACTCGTCGTGTCATGGCCATTTTTTCCTTTGTCACACGTACATACACAACAACACCATCCGCGCCATCCGTACAGTGTTTGATCGCTTTTCTTTTGAGCAAGTGAATGGCTCTTTTGTAGGGCGCTTTGCCTTGCAGAACAGCGCGGTTGTCTGCGCCGCTCGCTGGTGGCAGCAGGCAGACACCCCCCCCCCCCCCATTGCCGCGGCACAAGCGCCTGTCCGTGCAATTGTGCGTCTTGCTGCCACTGCCTATTGGCCCAACAGGGCGCTCTCCCACCACAGGCATTGTTGGTGATAGACACGCACGCACGCACGCACAACGCCCACTGGTGGCCACAGCAGCAGACAGAAGGCAATTGCAGAATTTTGGTTCTGCTGAGTTCCCTGAGTGCTCTGTCTGTGGAGGGTGTGGTGTGCGTACGTGCGTGCGTGCGTTCGAGCCATTGTCACTCTGTTGAGTTGAATTCGCGACGACGCTATCTGATGCGCTACGCCCCTTCCTTGCATTTGTCCAAGTCCAACCAAACACCTTTAGGTTCCTTAGGGTCGTGTTGCAAAGACTGACAACAGCGGTCATGGTCGATTCCGGTCACGCTCTTTCCCAACTCACCCGTCATTCACAAACTCTGCTGCCCACCCCCCGCTTCGGCAGCGTCACTCAGTTACACTTTCGCTCACGGGCCCCTCCCAACCCAATCCCAACCATTCTAGTTGGTGCGTTCCGGTTCGCATGTGCGTACGGGCGGCCGCGTCGTTCAATTTACACGCCCCCGCTGCTGCCGTCCCCCTGATGTCATGCTGGCTGTGTGGGGCGGGGGCGATGGGGGGGGTGGCTCTAAAAGGTGCCATCCGTCGTCTCTGACCGCCGCCGGCGCCCCCTTTCAATCAGCCCTAAGGCCCGCACGCACGCACGCACGCACAAACATACATACTTGCGCACACACACAGCCCGGCCGTGTGTCTGTGTGTGCGTCCATGTTGATAGAAAATTAGCCTGCCATTCTAGCCAGTCAGCCAGCCAGCCACACCACAGCGCGAGTGTGTGCTGTGGTGTGCGCTACGCTAGGCGTCTAGTAGCCGAGGAATAGAACCAGAAAGCATCGAAGGTGATTACATAAAAATAACTCTAATTAAAACCCACGGGACCCTATCTTAAGACGCGCAAAAGTTATTTGCACAAGTCCACTTATAGGCGGCAATTTATGGTTCTCTCTAGGTGGGTGGCGCGGCGCTCTTTAGGCTGCGCGTTCGAGACCTACTTCCAAAATGAAAAAAAATATATAAATGATTTTTGTTTAGACGAACGAAAAGGGGGTCGGCCGAAGTCAAACTGGGCGCGTGCCGACTTCCGCCGAAAATGGACTATTTCATAGTTTAAAGAGGCCTACTGTACAGAGAGAATTCAAAAGGTGTCGTACGAAATTTGCAAATTTAAATAAATTAATTGAATTGGGCAGTTTCAGAAGATACTCAAGCAGCAGCATGGACCCGCCAGGAACCTTCTATTTGGCGACTGAAACTGCGCCGCGCTGTTACATCATCAAGAAGGTTGGTCTGTTCAAATAAGCCAGTTTTGCGGCGTGCTGTTTGAAGCGTGTGTAGCTCAGTGGATAGAGCGTCGGTTTCCGGTACCGAAGGTCGCAGGTTCGACCCCTGTCTCACGCTCTTCTCTTTTTCGCTCTTTTTTCATGTTTCCATTTTTGCCCAGACACGATTCAAGTCCCGCTGAGGCTCCCCTTTTTTTCAGGTGTCAACCGACAAGGCGATGGAAATGATGCGCGACGGAGGCGGCGTGGCGCGCGCTCGCAGCCCCAAACAAGGTGCGGTCGGCGCCAGGGGCGGCGGCGCCGCTGCAGCCAAGGGAGCCAGGGCCGTCGGGCCGAGCCACCACCACCACCAGCAGCCCTCCTGCCCCGCCTGCTCCTGCAGTACGGACTCCAACCAGCAGCAGCATCAGAGATCGAGCACCCAGCAACTGTCGGAAAGCTGGCAGCCTCAGAGGAGCGGAGCTGCGTCGACGACGACACCAAACATTTCGGGGCCGCACTTTCCGGCCATGCCCTGGTGGTTCAACGAGGAGACCGGTGAGCTGGGGGGGAGGGGGTTACGCGGTGGGGACGTCAATTTTTCAAGCCCCCCCCCCTCTCGCCACAATGCTCTGTCTTGCGGCTTTTCGCTTCTGCCTCCGTTCGAGAATTTTGAATCGCGTCAGAGACAGGAGGCCAAGTTTCAAATTCGCGCGTCTTTTCTGCGTATCGGACCAACACGGATTGGTCGCTACTGTAGTTTTTGTTTTCAGCACGTACAGTACGTGTAGGTACGGTTATAGTGCGCGATCGTGGGACCGCGCGCAATTTTGAAAGATCCGACAGCCCATTGTTTCGTCGCAGTTTGTGCAAAAGGCAGAAGAAATTGCAGAAGCCTGAGCATTGTGGCTTGGCGCCAATCATACACCATAGGGCCCCTTCAACAGAACTCCCCTAATTCAACTTTACAAATTGTATTCTGTGTGTCTGTGCGTCCGCGCGTTGTCCTAACCGATAGTGCGCCGTCCGGCGCTGTGTGACAGTGACGGATGGTTGCTTGAAGTGTTTACGTCTCCATGCGCGCGACGACCTTGACGGCCGGCACAGTTTTCCGACTAGGTTACTTCCGCGCGCCATTTGCTTGTGTAATACTGTCCCGGGGGCCGGTTCCCGCGCCGTCTTCTAGGGGTTCTACTAGAGTTGTCGCGGCTCCCTCAGCAGCGCGATTCGTACAACTCAATTGGGCCACTCCTCGTCTGGGTGTTGTACGATTTCGGTCGCCTCCAGAGTCGCGCCACGCCATGCGCCACTTTCGGTTTTTAGCGAGAAGATTGGAGGGCTGTACGCAAGGAGAGATCCTGGTGGGAGATGAGGTCGTCGGATTCGTGGGTTCCGGCTTTCCGGGCGCCGTCTATGTGACTCCGGGCGCCGCTACGGCCGTGCCGAGGCAGCAAACCGTGCCCGAGACACTGGCCGATCCGTCCTTCGAGCCGCTTCAGATACAGGTGAGACGAAGACGCGGACGGACGGACGGACGGACGGACAGACGGAGGACGCAAGAACGCACGCACGCACGCACGCACGCACGCACGCACGCACGCACGCACGCACGCACGCACGCACGCAAGCAGGCACGCACGCACCGCACGCACGGACGCACCGGCACGCACGCACGCACGCACCGGCACGCACGCACGCACGCACGCACGCACGCACGCACCCACGCACCCACGCACGCACGCACGCCATGTCCCTATTTTAGGTCGAAAACAGCCAGCAGCAGCAGCAGCAGCAGAACGGTGCGCCTCCCGACCCATTCCTGCCTCCTCAAGGTGCTGCTACTTTGTAAAAATACACTTCACGAATTAAATTCATTAAATTCTGACGTCACTTGCAGAAAGCGCGGAAGAGGGCCACTTCACAGCGTCCGGGCTGACATATTTCGCGCAGAAGGGTGTTCGGGGCGCATTGACTTCTCCGGGGGTGCAGGCGCCCCTTCTCGACGGGTTGAGGGAGAAACTCAAGCGACAACTCGAGTTTTACTTCTCGAGGTGTGGAGATTGATAATGGGCGTGTACAATGCACCTACGGTAGTTGCTGAAACAAAGTGCCTGGAAGTGCCACCCTGCAATGGGCGAGTTGTAGTTTTAGGTGCATTCATACCGTAAATCTTCCAATAGTACGATTTGCTTATACAGGCACGCAAATCAGGCAGTAGTTACGTTTATGTCATGTGGTGTGTACAGCACTACACCCATAAATAAATGCCGCTTCTTCAGCTGCTTTGAAGTGTAAACCGTGTAAGGAACGCTCTACCCCTCCAATAGTGCCCCGGGCTGAGAGAGGTTGAAAGCATTGGGCACACTATTGGAGGAGTTACTGTACCCATGAATGAACCACACACACACGCACCATTTATCGATTTCTTTCAGAGAGAATCTACACCGGGACCAATTCCTGCGCTCCCAAATGGACAACGACCAATTCGTGCCAATACGCATCATCGCCGGTTTTCCCAAGGTCAAGGAGCTGACTGCCGACCAGCAGTTCATCGTCAGCGTGCTCAGAGGTGCGTGCGGCCACCGTATGTTACCGTAGATCCTCCAATAGTGCCTCCGGGCACCTCTCTTTACCCCGGCCCACTATTGCAGTTGTATTGCGTTCGTTCCTTCGACGAGGAACAGTTCAAAGTAGCTGAAATGCCATTCGTGAATGGGTGTAGCTGTGTACTACGCACCACTCGTAAGCGACTACTGCTTGATTTGTGTCCCTGCAAATTTGTGTCCCCAGGGGGCACCATTGGACAGGGGGCACTATTGGAGGATTTACGGTACCCGAGTAAAGATTTCAAGATTCAAGCGCCGTTTGTACTCTTTACTCGAAAACTGTTCACCCACCGCTGTCTCGCAGAAAGTACACTTATCCTCCAATTGTGACCCACGAGTGCCTTGTGGGAACGCCCAGAATTTGAATATTGCCTCACCTTCCAATAGTGCTCCCGCACGTGTTTTGTATAGCGTGACTCTAGTTTTGCAACCGTTTCTAAAATATCAGGGCAATGAAGCAAGTGAATTCGGTAAACAGTTTCTTGCAACGGCAGATTCCGAAGTTGTGGAAGTGGACAAGGAGGGCGAAAAGGTGCGTCCCCTGGCCAAAAGACGCACCATAATACTGAAGGATATCGACGAGCGCACCGACCCCAAGGTGACCGGCAATTGTTTTTTTTTGTTCTTAAGTGAATTGCACGGGAGTACGGAAAACCTTACCCCAAATGGTGGACAAATTACGCATTCTTTAGGAGCTAGAAGCGATGTTCGTCCACGAGAAATGTCCCAAGCCTCTGGGCGTTGCGTACGCTCTCAATCGCTGCTGGTACGCCACTTTTGACACCGAAAATGACACCTTTCGAGCGCTGAGACATCTGAAACTGACCGTGCAGACGTTCAACGGAAAGCCTATTCAGGTTTGTTTGTTTGTTTGTTTTATTCGTCGAAGCACGGTGTACGACATTACATGGCAGGCACAAAGCGAAGAACAGCAAGCGAAGCGTAGGTACCATGGATACAAATGTGTCACAACAAACAAAGTACAAATGTCCAGAGTATCAAATAGGAAGCGAGGATTGACCTGAATGCAACGTTCGCCAAGCGTTTCCGTTATGTATCACGTGCGTGCTAGACGTGGCTAGGTGACACGTGTGCGTGCGTGCACGCGCTTACACCTCGCCGTCCAGGCCTGCATCAAGACGGGTGGCTGCGTGGCGAGCAGCGTCGCTGGCACGCCTTCGCCGCAGGCCGTCACGAACGACAGCGGCGTCGATCTGTCGTCCTCGTCGGCGGCGACGACGACGGCGACGACGCCCGGCAACGCGCTGTCGACGGCCGCCTCGACGGTGTCTCGGCAGACGTCCTCGTGGAGTCTCCGACACGGCGCCGCCACCGACGCAGAGATCGCCGCCAAGAGCAACCTGAACGCCGACGCGCCCTCCGTGAGTTCGGTTCTCAGGAGACCATTTTGTTGTTGGATTTGGGGCAACGCTAGGAGGACATCAATGGGCCATGTAGCATACCCATCTCCATGACCCTTCTCGTCTAGAGCCGTTCGGAAGAAGGCCATCTGTAATACAAGGGCAGCAACGGCAGGAGAAAATTTATTGAAAGGGAGGTCCTCGATCTAGTAATCCATCAAGAATCGAACCCAGAGCCGCGCGCGCAAGAGGCCGATTCTCTACCACTAGGCCATACGCTGCCCTCCCTCAAGAGACCCTTTATCCACCTCACCTACCAGCTTAGCCCGTCTGCTTGTGTGGTGTCTGTCTTGTGGCAGCGTATTGCCTGTACCGTAAATCCTCCAATAATGCCCCCCTCTCCAGTAGTGCCACTGGGGACAAAAAGTACCCTACGTTATACAAGGGCACAAATCAAGCGGAAGTTACGTATAAGTGGAGTGTCCACAGCCACAACCATTAAAGAATGATATTTGAGCTACTTTGAACTGTTTATCACCTAAGAAACGCAACACAACTCCAATAGTGCCCCCGGGTAAAGAGAGGTTGAAAGTATAGTGCCCTGGGGGCACTATTGGAGGATTTACGGTATATATAGATTGGACTGTCTAACGACCCACCACGCATACCACCCATTCTAGTTCCAACCGAGTCGCAAGAGCAGCACACCGGAGTGCGCCAGCCTGGGGAAGCCCAGCCATCTGCCCCTGGGCACCGCCACCACCAGCTTGAACGGGCCAGCCGGCTCTCCACAGGGCTTCTCAATGATGTCCGTCTCCTACCCATCGCCTGCCGGCTATCTCCAGGGCGGTCCCATAGCCGTCCAGGCGCCAGCTTTCGATCTGGGCTTGGTGGGTGGCCTCAAGTGCAGTTGTCCAAGTCGGAGTCGAGTCCGAGCTTGCAGATTCTCTACCAGCGCGGCCTGGTGCCCCAGGCCATCTACCAGCCGCCGCCCTTCGCCAGCGCTCCGGCCTTCTTGCCGCTCCAGCAGACGCTGAGTCCCCCCAGCGGCTTCGGGCGTCGACGAGGCGGGGGCGCCAGTCCCTACTTCGGCGCCGCCGCCTACTGCCCCCGGCACAACCAGTGCGACTCGCCCGAGGGCGGCAACGGCGCTGGCCACCGACCGACCACGCCCTACGGCCGGAAGGGCAACAACGGCAACGGGCCGTCCGGCGTTCGTGGCGCCAGGAGGCCGTACGGGAGTCAGAGCGGAGGCCACCAGGGCTTTGGGAACTCGTTTGGCCACTACAACGGCACTGGCGCTGGCTTCGGCAAGCAGAGAGGGTCTCCTGGGGCAGCGCCCAGAGGCAGGGCCACCGGCAGCTACAGGGGCGCGAGGGGCGCCTACAGAGGTGACCAGAGAACTGCAGCTTCGTTCCCAATCCACGCACTTAGTGGTTGTGTGTAGCTGCAGGTGCGCGCAGCGACTTCCATCAGCAGCCTTTCAACACCTCTTATGGACTGGACGATTCACAAGGGCCAAGACGAAACACGTACGCTGGAGGTGTGAACTCCTCGGTTGCGATGAATGCTAGGTTGGTCGCACTGGCTTTCTCCTCTTGCCAAGGGAAATGATCGTGAACTTCAGAAGTGCGTCGCCCAACACTGCCGCAGTGCCGCACTTCAAGAAGCCCGCAGACCACTACAACACTGTAAGCGATGTCATGCACGCGCGCACGCACGCACTCGCGTACGCACACCCTGACACGCACTCGTGCAGGCACGCTCGCCCATACGCATTCATTTCTCCAGGCCCCTTACGACCGCCGACACAACGCGTATCGGCGATCGTTTGGCGATCTACCAAAGAGCATCGATGAGTCGTCTAGTCACGAGGGTGGCGGTGGTCAACGCCACTCCGCCGAGGATGGCGCCTGGGCGTCCAGGCGTCCAGAGCGCTGGTCCAAGAGCGACGACCGCATCAGCAAGAGTGTGCTAGTCCAGGAGGAAGAGGAGGAGGCGCCACCCCCACCGCCTCCGCCAGAGTTCGAGATGGACCCTAGTCTGTTCCCAGAGCTTCCATCTTCCGACTACAAGGCCAAGTCCGACTCGTCCGGACCAGAAACAAAGCCCAGAGACGAGCTCATGGAGTCGCCAACGCCGGCCGAGGCGCATCAGCAGCCAGCTCCAGCAATGGCTCCAGTTGAGGAAAGGTCAGTGCAAGCCACTGAGCAGCAACACCCCACGAACCGTAACGTTTAGACCGAGGGCCGCTTCGAGCAGCACCGGCACCTGTCCCTCCATGTCCGGCGTGATTCTGTTCAGCAGCGTGGCCTCTGGAGCTGCAAAACCCAGCAAGGCTCCCAAACAGCCTGGAGCGAGCACCGACTCCGTATCCGGTGGCTCTTCGTGCTCTGCCCAGCCCCGGCGGCCATCCACTGTGGCATCGCCAACCTCGCAGGCGTCCTCGATGGCCGAGGAGCTGGCTCCTGGAGGCGAGCCAGCCACAAGCACAGCTGCGGCTGCAGCTAAGGAGCACCCCGGTGCTGCAGCAGCCGTGGAGGAGGCTCAGCGGAAGAAGGACGGTTTACTCGAGGTGCCAGCAGTGGCAGCAGGTGGTTCGACCAAGTTCTCCTACGCCGACATGGCGAAGCTGAAGAGACAGCAGGCGGCGCTCTCCTCATCATCGAACCGGGTGGTCAGTCAAGCGCCTCCCAAGGAGGAGAAGGTCGAGAGGAAGGTCATGAAGCTGGCGGCGGCGCCAACGCCGGAGAAAGCCATCCTCCGAAAGCCGATTCTGCGCAAGCCCCCACCGCAGCCAGCTGCAGCCGAAGAGTAGTGGTGCAGTGGGACCGGGAAGACCACTGCTATCGGCCTGGCCGCCAGCCAGCTGCTGTTCTGAATTAGGACTCGTTTCTTGGGAGGGCCACCACTCTCTTCAACAAGGTATATCATCCGAACCGAGGTGTAAAGAGTAAGGAGGTGTCCAAGAGGCCGCATAAATACCAGTAGGTCGGGCGGCGTTCCCGCCCTCTTCTCTCCAAGGACAAGGGGTTCTTCTCGCGTCGGTGTGTGTATTCTCCCGCGCTCTAGGCTAGCCTGAAGCCATCCATTCCCCATCTGAGCGACCCGTCGTGGCAGTCAGGCCGGAGGGTCAGTGGTTTGGGTCTCCTCGTCCAATTGTAGCATCGTAGGTCGCGTTCACTCGGTGTACTATTCGTTGTACTCCCTCGGACACGCTTTAGCCGCGTCTTATTTTCATTTTCTTCCCATTAGGCGATGCGTGCGCCAGCCAGCCCGTTTCCGGTGTTTCAAAAATTTCTCGCTTCTCTAGAGCCTGTTTCGAGAATGCTCTGTGGCAAGCATTTCCCAATCAGAGCGTTGGAGTGGAGGAACTATGCTTGTGTTATAGCTTCGGTTCTGCTTTCCGACCTCTCGCGTGTACTAGCAGCAGCCAGTGTGGTCGCGGACCAACCGCGTCGTTTTGGGTAGCATTTTGAATTTGACAAGCGAAAAAAATTTTAAAAATTCAAAATGCGACCCTGCGGCGAAGGAGATAGAGAAGGATCGACGAAATTAGGACGCTTTGTGTTCCACGGTTCCTTCGACTCTGCGTGTCTCTCTCTTGCCTTACACGACCTATTTTCTGTTCCTTTCCATTCTATCAGTTTTGTTTTGTTTTCTATCAGCTTTTTTTGTCTGTTTTCTCTCAATCGCGCCTTCGCGACCCCCAATTGACTTGGCGTTGTGGTATACTCTTCTCACTGTGATACCCAAGGGCAACGCGCGTCCAGTTGATTTTTTTGTATAGCATCCCCTCTCCAACTGTACCCCCCCTCCCCACCCTACTCCCTCTGCGTGTATTTATCCACACACGAATTTCGCTTCACGGATCGATAAGAAATGTTTGCAAAAAAATCCGTAAGGTGTCGCCGTCGTCGTCGTCGTCGTGGTCTGTGATCCGCTTTGCTTCTCATCCGTTAGGCGTCGCGCGCGTCGCTCTCGCAGCAGCAGCAGAAGGCTTCCATACAGTGACGCTGGCGTGATCCGTGTGGTTTTCGTGTCGTCTCTTTCAACTCCTATAGCGCAAACAATGGGTTTTGTCACATAACATTTTTGTTATAGCTGAAAATATCAAAGTCTGAGAGGTGATTCTGGAATTCCTTCCTCCAAGGCCATTTTGAAATCCTTTCCAATTGAGATAAAGCAAAAATCTTTGTCAGTTTTTAATAATACAAACCGAAAGGCTAAGCAAAACCCTCTTTGTGCTGGCATATTGGTGTGATCGCTGCGACCGTATTCCTTCTTCGTCCGTCCGGGTTGGTTCCTGTTGGCTGCGTACAATGCGCCTGGCCTATATGTGTCCGTGCGTGCGTGGTACGTACGTCGGTGTCCAGCTTCTTTATTATCAGAAGAGATGTATCATTTCAGTGTGATCAATTATGGGTGGTGGAATCGCCGGAAGTCGGCACGCACGCACCGGCCATACGTGGGCTCAGGGGGGGGGGGGGGCGGAGTATGGGGGGGGGGGGTCCCCCTGGCTATAGCCGTCCCGCTTTTTTGCGGGAGGAACCCCCCTCCCCCACTGGCCATCGCCATCCCGGATAAGTTGCGGGAAACCCTCGCTCACTATTGAAAAATTGGGTAAATGTGCGTGTCTTTCAGTGGCGTAGCCAAGGGGGGGGAAGGGGGGGAAGCTTCCCCCCCGAAATTCTCCGAAGCTAAAATTTTTTAACTTGGTACCCTCTGTTGCAAAAGTGCCAATCTGGGCATTTTTCTCAATTTCAATGCAAATAATGATGAAAACGACACTAAAGAGCCAAATTTTCGCCTGCGGCGCATTGTTTTGCATTAAAAACCGTGAAAGTTCGTTATCCTAGTCTAAAAAATTGGCCTGCGGCGCTATTTTTAGCACGGAAATCGGTTCCCAGAACTTACCCACCCTGGTGACGGGGTTGCGTAATCGGCGTAATCTGCGTAATCTCGGCGCGCAGTTATAAACGGAGGCACTGCTGTTTTAAGCGTGTCGTACGAACGCAATAAACGGATGGACGGAGAACGGACGAAATATTTGCCACAATCGAAGGAATTCTACGGACATGCGGAAAAGGGCAGTGTCCACACTGACACATTGCTCGCGCTGTCCCATTCCCTTTCGACAAGTCCGACAGGACAACAATCGTCGACAGGCGCTGTGGAATCTCTCGGCCGCGCTCGCCGTCCTCACATGAAAGAATGGACGAATCGATTGTTACCTGCGGACGAGGGACGCTTTTGCTGGGCAAGAGACTGCGCGGTGCACAACAGACAGACATCCTATGGCCGTGTTAAAAGACGAGATGGCATGGAACTTCACTTCGCCTACAAGGAACGTCGTGGCGACGCTTCGCAGTTTCGCTGTCTCGACTGCGAGACTGGCAACCTCGCTGTCGGCGGACCAAAGGGGTACTGACGCGTCATTCGCGTCGGCGCTGTCGAGAACGCAGAGGCGGCTCCTGTGCTCACTCCAAACCCGCACGAGGGTCACCTCCGCCAACTGTCAGCCGCGTCCTCCAGGCACCGCCTTGAAGGCCAGCCAGTGCTGAGTGAGTGCAGCAACTGCATCGCGCCGCTACGAGCAACGTGGGAATGGGCACAATGGCTCCTGCGCAGGCGAGAGACAATATGCGCAAAGCCCAGACTGCGGAACTGAAGACGCCTTGAGCGTCTCTGCTGAGCCAGCCTAGTACATAAACACGCCTATCCATTCATATAATGCGCACATGCACGCCTGCCTCCGTTTAATGTAACTGCGCGCCCAGATTACGCGGATTACGCGTCATTACGCAGGTTACGCCACCCCGTCACCAGGGTGGGTAAGTTCTGGACACGCGGAAATCGACCGTTTTGACAACATTGCTAACGTATTGGTGTTAATGTAGTCAGACAAACGAGCGCAAAGCGTGTAAACAGATTGTATGAGAGAGTGTCTAAAGCTTCCCCAGCCGAAATGGCACAATGTCCAAAAAATTCGACAGGGTCCCCCCTGTTGCAAAATTGAGAATTTGGCCGAAATTGGACTCCCCCCCCCCCCGAAATCAAGCCCTGGCTACGCCACTGGTGTCTTTGTGTCCTTTTTCAGTGTAGTGTGACCGAAAAACGCTTAAGAAGTGCTATTTTGGCTTTGTTTTGGCACATTTTGGACTAAAAAGCACCGATTTACGCGCTATTTTGGTGCGAAATCTGCTTCGACAACCCCCTCCCCCAGGGGGCCCCTTCCAATATTTCCGATCCCAGACATTTTCTGGGATGGCTCCAGACCCCCCCCCCCCTCGAAACCCCCAGCCCCCCCCCACCTGGCTTTTGGACCAATCAGCACCTATGGCACCGGCACGCACGCACGCACACGCGCGCACGCGCGCACGCACGCACACACGCACATGGAAACGGTTGACTGTGCCGGTTGACACGCTGGGGCAAGGTTGGCCCTCGAATTTTATCGACGACCGTCACACAGACGCACACGCCAGAAAAAAACCGCCCGCGGCCTCAATTTGACAACCAAATGCTGGACGAATACTCTGTGGACGTTGAGTTTGCGACGTCAATTTTCGCCGTCGGCCAAAGGCGGCGTCGTCTGTGGAACCGGATCACTAGGGAGCTAGTTTCATTAGCGACTGCTTGATGAGTTGCATTCATAGAGAGGGCGTCTGAACTGAGTTCAACTGAGAGGTATATGTTTGTCGGTCAAGCGTCCTATAGAGCAGGCGCACGTCAACCGCGTGCGTGCGTGCGTGCGTGCGTGCGTGCGTGCGTGCGTGCGTGCGTGCGTGCGTGCGTGCATTTCAACTTTTCCAGAATTGGCACCTGTGTCCGTCTTGCCATGTGACTCAGCCCAAGCCTATATATTTTTTAAAACGCCAGTTTTAAACTACGGTAAGTGTTTTGTCCGGTCTAGCTTCGTTTATGAGCTTCGTTTGCTCCGATTCGCACTCGCAGGCAGCGAAGGCAAAACGAAAACGCACTCTTTTAACGATGTTACTTCCGCTTTGGGCCAGCTGTGCTGTTTCGCCTGACACTGTGGGCGCGCTGCCCATTCACTCCCAAGAAATGCTGCATTTACAATTGTATGCTCGCTAGATACAGCTGGAACAACTCTGTTACTAAATCGAGTCCTGCATGCGCTGACAAGTGCATTCTTCCAACTGTGTCGTGTGTCACTGCTCCAGTGGGGTTCAGTATCCCCTTCAAAGTCCCCTTGCAAGTATTGATTGTACTCCTTTTTGCGTTTAATTTATTTATTTTTGTTTGCAAAGCTTCTACTCTGCGCTCGCTCTGTTCTTCGGTCAATACCACACTCAACGACGCCGTTTCCATTTACGAAAGCGTAACCGCCCATTTTCTTTCTCAGATCTACTCTGCGCAGATCAAATTAAAACAATTTTCGTAAATCCTTTTTTTCTTCTTCTTTTTGCCTCATCCAGGAACCACGCACACACGTTGGCCAGTTCGTGTTTTTCATTCCATTTTTTTTCTTTCGGCTGCCTGCAGATGCGCAGTCAACGGAGAGGAAGGAAGACAGGCAGGGCAGCCGCTTTGCCCATTCCGCTTCCGCCTTCCACCTTGGCGAATCGATTGACTTTGCTCTGCTGGCAGGCAGCATTGCGGGAAAGTTGCTGCTGGCTGAGGCGGCAGCCACCCCCCCCCCCCCAACATCTCTACCCCCCCCCCCCCCCCGTGGTTCCCCATAATTTGGTCAGAGAGCTGCGCAACAAACGAGCTGGGTCTTCCTTATACCGCGCGGAAGGGCTATAACTTTGGCTTCTGCGGGTATGTGTATGCTCTGAGCATGTGGCAGGTGCAGCTAGGAAGATGCTGCTATATGCGTGGTGTGCCCATGTACTGTGATGAACATTGAAGCGTCTTGAAAAGCCTGCTTTTCTGAATGTTTAAACGAGGACGCGTGTACCTTTGACACTTTCCTTGACCTTTGCTTTCCTATACCCTTCCAAAGACACTGAGGCTACGTGTAGCTGCGAGCTGCGAGAGCCAACGAGCTGTTCGGGCGGGGTTTCATTAGCCAAAACTGGCATGTCTGTGTGCACATCTACTATAGCTGACAGATTCTTGCACCCACCCACCCACCTCATTCATGGGTTTGACAGTCAGATCTTTACTCGCTGATGAAACGACCTCTACTGTTCGCGTTATCGTTTTCGAAACCTTTGATTTTTGATCAAGCTCCGCACAAAATATTCTTGTTGGGTTCTTCTTCTGCGCTATGTACTGGCATGGCAGGATTTCGATGGTAATCGTGCGTGCGAAAATAAATGCGTTGCTTGAGTTTTCTCAGTCGCTACAAAGCGTACAACCGCTGACAACGCCCCTTCAATTACTTCCCCAATGTTGCACTGAGTTGAATTTATTGGGTCCTGCATATATTGCAGAATACTAGCCGCTTCAACTCAGGACTCCTGCTTGCAAAGTGCTCCAAAGTGGTGCAGTATCTATATTTTTATGTCCTCAGTAGTGTCTCATTATCAAAATACAATGTGTCATAAAATCATGCTGCGAATGCTCAGTTGAACAGCAACAATGACAAATATGTAAAGTGCTGCAGCAAAAGCCAAAGGAAGTCAACCAATGCAACCAATGCACTTCTGCAATACAGGAAAACGTTTTACAGTAGCTTGTTTGTTGTAACGCTTCATTCTTGCGTCCAGTCATTACATTCGATAGCAAAAATTTGACACTATACCATCTTGGGCAGACACCATAAATTCCATATTTTGTGGCGGCGGGCTAATTGTTTTAATCAGCCCTTCAGAGCCAGCTAATAACAATTGGCTTTTTTGTAATCTGCATGGTTGCTCACATATGTTCATGCATCGTGATCGGCAGGCGCAGTGCTGCAGCTTCCCGATCGGCTTGTGCACGCGCCGCCGACTGCTCGGTAGTCTGCTATAAATAGGTAATTGCACCGCAAAACATTTGAGCGCCATTGAGAAACTAAATAATACATTTCTTCTGAAGCTCCTTGACCGCTCTGTAGTGTGAACGAGTGAATTTGTGAACGGCCTCTCTTCCTCTTGGAGCGAAAGCGGCGCTCTCATCCTGCCTGCTTGTGCAAGGCCTTTGGATCTGCTCTAAGCTAGGATCGCTGTCCGACGCTTCCAATTCCCTTCCGGCACGCCGTGGGCGGACGTTTTTCGGCAGGCTTGGGCTTGAGTCTTCCTTACGTCGTTTTTTTTTGGCAAAACACAATTGTTGCGTCCGCATCCGCTGCATCCGAAACCTAAGCGAAGCCAAAGCCAAAGCCAAAGCCAAAGCCAAAGCCTAAACATGGACTGGACTAAAGCAAAGTCTGGACTAAGCCTAAAATTAAGAAAGGGTTCATCGGACGCAGCGAACGCGGACGCATCAATTGTTTTCAGCCGTTTTCAACACCAAAAAAACTAAAACAACGCACCACTAAAACGCTAACACTAAAGAATGATCACGCCCCATCCTCAGGCTTAGGCTTAGGCCCAGGCTTATACGCTTCGGCTTACGCTTAGGCATACACGCGTGTGCGTGCGTGCGCGCGCGAGTCCGTGCGTGCATGCGTGTGTGCATGTGCGTGCGTGCGTGCGCGAGTCCGTCTGTGCGTGCGTGCGCGAGTCCGTGCGTGCGTTCGTGCGTGCGTGCGTGCGTGCGCGAGTCCGTGCGTGCGTGCATGCGTGCGTACGTGCGTGCGTGCGTGCGTGCGCGCGCGCGTGCGTGCATGCGTGCGCGTTCGCATACGTATGTTCGGCTTTTTTACCCTCAACTTGCAACATGAACCAAATTCTGTCTGTGCGTGCATGCGCAAGTCCGTGCGTGCGTGCGTGCGTGCATGCGTGCGTGCGTGCGAGAGTCCTGCGTGCGTGCGCGAGTCCGTGCGTGCGAGCGGGCGTGCGTGCGTGCGTGCGTGCGTGCGGGCGTGGGTGCGTGGGTGGGTGGGTGCGTCGGTGCGTGGGTGCGTGAGTCCGTGCGTGCGTGCGTGCGTGCGTGCGTGCGTGCGTGCGTGCGTGCGTGCGTGCGTGCGTGCGTGCGTGCGTGCGTGCGTGCGTGCGTGCGTGCGTGCGTGCGTGTTTGCATGCGTGCGTGCGTGCTTGCGTGCGTGCGCGAGTCCGTGCGTGCGTGCGTGCGTGCGTGCTTGCGTGCGTGCGTGCGCGAGTCCGTGCATGCGTGCGTGCGTGCGTGCGTGCATGCGTGCATGCGTGCGCGTTCGCATAGGTATGTTTGGGCTTTTTTACCCTCAACTTGAACCATATTCTGTGCGTGCGTGCGCGAGTCCGTGCCTGCGTGCGTGTGTGCGTGCGTGCGTGTGTGCGTGTGTGCCAATGCGTGCGTGCGTGCGCGCGTGCGTGCGTGCGTGCATGTGTGTGTACTACAAGTGTTTTATAGCGTTAACGCCTGCAAAACGAAGTAAAAAATAATAAAAAGTTCGAAGTTTTTATAGCATTAACACGTGCAAAACAAAAAATTATAAACAAAAAAGTTACAAGTACTTTTATGGCAGAGGTTTGATCACAGGACCTCCAGAAAAGTAACGTACACCATAACCACTGCACCATTGATCTGTACGGCACTGCTTTCTAAACACTTCTGATAAGTCAGAAGCACGCAAAAAAATGTGCTGTATTATCATAATTAAGGAAAATTTTGCAGGTGGCTGCAAAAAAGGAGAATATGTGGCGCTCCTTTAGGTCCAGTTTGAAAAAACGCGGTATTAAAGTAGTCACTTCATCAGATGATCAACTTCAGTATGGACAAACCGTGTATAATCGAACCAAACGCAGCAACACGTCACATATTCGGCGTTTGTTGTGCTCGCTTCACTCGCTCGCTTGGATCACTGGAAAGGCAGTCCAGGCTGCATGAGGACCACCCCTGATGAGCATTCCTTGCCTTTCATTCCTTGGACTCAGAGACGAGAGCGGGTCTTGTCCTTGCCTGGACGTCCACAGATGACAGTCCTGTCCATAGGTACAGGCTAACAGAAGTGGAATAAAGATGAACGAGAATCGAAGATTGAATGTAGGGTATGTACTTGGATACTGAAGTTGATCATCTGATGAAGTGACTACTTTAATACCGCGTTTTTTCAAACTGGACCTAAAGGAGCGCCACATATTCTCCTTTTTTGCAGCCACCTGCAAAATTTTCCTTAATACAGTGTTTTTTCGTAAAAGAAAGATTAATCGAAACCTCACGCACGCACACACATACAACCCCACAGCAGCAGACCAGCACGGACCCATGCTGAGTGGTGCACCATAAAGCTTATGAAAAGTGTGTACCACTGTACACATTGTGCGTGCGTGCATGCGTGTGTGCGTGCGTGCGTGCGTGCATGCGTGCGTGCGTGCGTACGTGCGTGCGTGCGGGTGTTGCATTGTTGTGAGTCATGCACTGTAGTGAGTATCGGTCAAAAAATGTGTTCCCTGGCTGAAAAAAAATTACCAAAATGTCGGAAAGCCTGGAGAAGAGACAATAAGAGTGGTTGCAGCAAAGTACCATTGATGGGTCTCTAAATAGGACACGTGCAAACGCATAGGCCCTACTGGGAGTCGAACCAGCGACCTCTTGATTTCGGGAACAAGGTAGAAAGAAGAACTTGCAAAGTAAACCATACCTCACGATCTACAGCATGTAGCAAGAAGCCCTCTTTGGATTTCATTTTTTGATGTAGACCGTAGATGCCTGCAAAGTTTCATTTCAATTGATGCAGGCGCAAGTGGGCGACGAACCAAAAGCTAGGCAGGACCCACTTTTTATAACATTTCCAAGTACATCTCGGTAATGCACAAGCGTATGAAAACGTGTTATGACTTAATCGATTCCGCCTTTGAATGCGCTTCTTTTGAGCCCCCACACGCCAGAATTCGTCCAGGAAATCAAAAATAATGCGCGATCAAAGTTGTAAATTTTGTCCAAAATGGGGGTCTGCTAAGAGGGTCGAGCTGCCAAACATGGAAATCGGAGCGCTCCCATTGTCGAAAGTGACCTATTCCAGGTCCAGACGAGTAACTTTCATCATTACAGCACAGCCCTGCGACGAACGGTTGAAGCGCCTATAGCTAACAAAATTTCCTCAAAATTACCGAAATTTGAGTTGGCAATATCTCAAAGTGTGGTGAGAATTTCAAAGGTCATGCAAGCGCCGTGGACTCACCTTCAGAAATAGTTCACGAAACTCAAAAAACATTTGGGGATTTACTCGGCTTTTTTTCGAGTTTTACTCTTGTCAGATTGTGGCCCAAAAAACGGCTATGTCCAAGAAATATGAACAAAATCGGCCATAAATCGAGATCCGTAGCACCTAAAGAAATTTCCCTTGGAGGCACAAAGTTGCCATCATATACCGCGTGCTCACGCCAAGTTTTGTCCCAATCGACTGAGGCGTTCCAGAGCGGCGCCCCAAAAAGTGTGTGCAGAACAGGAAAAAAAACACCACTTTTTCGGAACATTTTCGGAAGTTTCGTGTTAATGCGCTCGAGCACCGAAACGCGGGACGGCATATTCGATTCCGGTCTAGAAGGCGGTTCTTTTGAGCTATCATTCGCCACAATCCGTTCAGGCAATCAAGAGTTATAAGCGACTGAAAATTCAAAAAGCCGCATTGAAGAAGTTGTCACATATTAGGGTTGTACGCTGACGCGTACACCCTGATAATTTATTTATATTTGCATAACGCATGGATTACGATAGTTTCAGTAGTGCCACTCTTATTTTGATGGTACAATGTGCCAAGCAAGCTTCATACAAAATTTCAGCTCAATCCATCCAGCAGAACTCGCTGTGCGGCATTGCAGACAGAACCCACAAACAGTCATACTACTGTAGAAAAGGATAATGCTATATCTCGTGATTACGGTAGCGCGTTAGAAAACGGATGTGATATTCGTGATCACCACGGTCGATTACATATATCCCAAGCAGATTTGACACTGAATTCTCAAATTCGATCAAACGCAATTTGCATATTCAATGCGTTGTATCTCGCGATTACGGTATCGCACTGAAAAACGGATGTGATATTCGTGATCAGCACGGTCGATTACATATGTCCCAAGCCGAATTGACACTGAATTCTCAAAATCAAACAAACACGTATGCAAAATTTTCATAACACACGGATTACGGTAGCTATCGCAAATCCGGCCCTTAAATGACGGTGAAGTTTCCCACGGAAGCTTCATACAAAATTTCAGCTCAATCCATCCAGCACAACTCTCTGTGCTGCGTTGCAGACAGACAGACAGACACACAGACATTGTGCTTTAGTAATACTAGCCGCTTCGAACTCAGGACTCCTGCTTGCAAAGTGCTCCAAAGTGGTTCGACATCAATTTGTCTCATGAAATAAAATAATGTTGAGAATACTCAGTTGTACAATGATAAATCACTGCAATGATGAAACTGCAAAGTGTTGGAATGCAGGTCAACCAAAGCCAATGCATGTCAACCAACGCATTTGCATGAATACTACAGAATTGCTTGTAACACCCACTCTGTTTTAAATAAATTTCATATCAACACACCCACGATGTAAATTGGAGACATGCGCTGAGACTCGTTTGCAGAAGTTTTGTTTTATTTTCTGTGGTGATGCTATGTGGCAGGGGGAGGGGGAGAGAGCATAGGCTTTTTGGCGTGTCTGTTTGTATGTGCTGCATGTTCAAAAACGTTTTGCTCTCGCAACCCAACACGAACAATCCGAAACATGCCCAAAACGCGCACACAAAGAAGACCATGAACCGATGCAAGGGGGGGGGGGGGGAGGGGGGGCTGGAGAGAATGGGAGAGCCCGAAAATAGTTTATCGCCCAGAGGCCCCCAAAGGTCGAGTAGCTCAATGACCAATGAGGGGTTGGGGGTGAGAATAGGCAGAGATTGTTGCTATATCTGAGAAACCTTTCATCTCTTGTGTCGTTTGTCATTCATCATCAAAAACGTGCTCAGAAGTGATTCAGTATCAATATTTTCATGTCCTCAGTAGTGACTCATCATCAATACAATGTGTCATAAAACCATGCTGTGAATGCTCAGTTTAAAAACAACAATGACGAATCTGTAAAGTGCTTGCAGCAAAAGCCAAAGGAAGTCAACCAATGCAACCAATGCACTTCTGCAATACAGAAAAACATTTCACCTTTTTTGTTGTAACGCTTTATTCTTGGGTCATTACATCTCCAGTCATTACATTCAATAGTAAAAATTAGGCACTACACCATCTTCAGCAGACACACCATAAATCCCATATAGGTAGTGCGCTAAGCCTAAGCCTAAGCAAAGCCTAAAATTAAGAAAGTTTTCATCGGACGCAGCAGCAGACGCGGACGCACGCATCAATTGTTTTCAGCCGTTTTTTTTTTCGGGGAAATCCAAGTTCATTGGGCCATTGGACCGGGCAAAACGAACCACAATATTTCATTTATTGCGTTTAATGCGTCGACGATCAGTGCTCAACGCCAAGAAAAACTAAAACAACGCACCACTAAAACGCTAACACATACACGCGCATGCGTGCGTGCGCCCACTCGCGAGTCCGTGCGTGCGTGCGTGCGTGCGTGCGTGCGTGCGTGCGTGCGTGCGTGCGTGTGTGTGTGCGCGCGCGCGTGTCCGTGTCCATGTGTGTGTGTGCGTGCGTGCATGAGTGCGCGTGCGTGCGTGGGTGCGTCCGTGTGTGTGTGCGTGTATGGGTGCGTGCGTGCGATCGAGCGTGCGCGTGCGTGCATGCACGTGTCCATGTCCCTGTGCGTGTGCGTGCGAGCGTGCGCGCATGCGTGCGTGCGTGCGTGCGTGCGTGCGTGCGTGTGTGCGTGTGTGCGTGCGTGCGTGCGTGCGTGCGTGCGTGCGAGCGTGCGTGCGTGCGTGCGTGCGTGTGCGAGCGCGTGTCCGTGTCCGTGTGCGGGTGCGTGCGTGCGTGCGTGCGTGCGTGCGTGGGTGCGTGGGTGCGTGCGTGCGTGCGTGAGTGCGTGCGTGCGTGCGTGCGTGCGTGCGTGCGTGCGTGCGTGCGTGTGCGTGCGCGCGCGTGTCCATGTCCATGTGCGCGTGCGTGCGTGCGTGCGTGCGCGCGCGAGCGTGCGTGCGTGCGTGCATGAGCGTGTAATACAAGTTTTTATAGCGTTAGCACCTGTAAAACAAAGTAAAAAATAATAAAAACTTCAAAGTTTTTATAGCATAAACACGTGCAAAACAAAAAAGTTATAAACAAAAAAGTTACAAGTATTTCTATGGCAGAGGTTTGATCCCAGGACCTTCAGAACAGTAACGGACATCATAACCACTACACCATTGATCTGCACGGAACCGTTTTCTAAACACTTCTGATAAGTCAGAAGCACACATACAATGTGCTGTATTATCATATAATTTATTTATATTTGCATAACGCATGGATTACGATAGCTTCAGTAGTGCCACTCTTATTTTGATGGTAAAATGTGCCAAGCAAGCTTCATACAAAATTTTAGCTCAATCCATCCAGCAGAACTCTATGTGCTGCAGACAGAACCCACAAACAGCCATAGGTACTACTGTAGAAAAAGATAATGCTATATCTCGTGCTTCCGGTATCGCATTGGAAAACGGATGTGATATTCGCGATCAGCGTGGTCGATTACATATGTCCCAGGCTGATTTGACACTGAATTCTCAAATTCGATCAAACGCAGTTTGCATATTCAATGTGCCATATCTCGCGATTACGGTATCGCACAGCAAAACGGATCTGATTTCCGTGATCAGCACGGTCGATTACATATGTCCCAAGCAGAATTGACACTGAATTCTCAAATTCGATCAAACACGTATGCAAAATTTGCATAACTCACGGATTACGGTAGCTACAGTAGCGCCACTCTTATTTTGACGGTGAAATGTTGCAAGCAATCTACACACAAAATTTCAGCTCAATCCGTCAAGCACAACTCTCTGGGCAGCGTTGCAGACAAACAAACAAACAAACAAACAAACATTGTGCTTTAGTAATATAGATAGATTAAGGAAAATTTTGCAGGTGGCTGCAAAAAAAGGAGAATATGTGACGCTCCTTTAGGCCCAGTTTGAAAAAACGCGGTATTAAAAGTAGCCACTTCATCACATCATCAACTTCAGTTTGGACAAACCGTGTATAATCGAACCAAGCGCAGCAAGTTGTCACATATTCGGCGTTTGTTGTGCTCGCTTGGATCACTGGAAAGGCAGTCCAGGCTGCATGAGGACCGAGGCCTTTCATTCCTTGGACTCAGAGACGAGAGCGGGCCTTGTCCTTGACTGGACGTCTACAGATGGCAGTTCCGTCCGTCCATAGGCACAGGCTAACAGAAGCGGAACAAAGATGAACGAGAATCGAAGATTGAATGTAGGGTATACAATGTACTTGGTACTCAAGATCGTGAATTGATGGTGCATATCACCTACTGTAAGGGCAAGCCACATATTAAAAATTTAAGATGGGCAGGGTAGCGAAATTATTTATGCAGAATCGTTGGCTGTGTGCCCTGTCCATCCATACGATGCCTAATGAATGATGCGCATCGTCAGAGAGATGAAAGAGTTTGTGAGTGTGGATTGATAGTGGTAGTGCTGTGGCTGTGTGCGATGGCTCGCACAACAAACGCCGAATATGTGACGTGTTGCTGCGCTTGGTTCGATTATACACGGTTTGTCCAAACTGAAGTTGATCATCTGATGAAGTGGCTACTTTTAATACCGCGTTTTTTCAAACTGGGCCTAAAGGAGCGTCACATATTCTCCTTTTTTTGCAGCCACCTGCAAAATTTTCCTTAATACAGTGTTTTTTCGTAAAAGAAAGATTAATCAAAAACTCACGCACGCACACACATACAAACCCACAGCAGCAGCCCAGAACGGATGCATGCTCAGTGTTGCACCATAAAGCTTATGAAAAGCGTGTACCACTGTACACATTGTGCGTGCGTGCGTGTGTGCGTGCGTGCGTGCGTGCGTGCGTACGTGCGTACGTGCTTGCGTGCGTGCGTGCGTGCGCGCGCGTGCGTGCGGGTGTGCAGATGTGTCATTTTCATGTATCAGGGGCTGTAGCGAGCATTCGTCCATAAATATTTTTCCCAGCTCAAAAAATTACCAAAATTCTGGTAAAAGAACCTAGAAAAGAGACAAAAAATGTGGAATGGACTGGAGACACTGCAGTGAAGCAACGCTGATGGGTTTCCCAAGGGGACACGTGCAAAGGCACAGGCAGGCGTTACTGGGATACGAACCAGCGACCTCTTGATTTAGGGAACATGGTAAAAAGAAGAATGTGCCCAGTAAACCATAGCTGGCATGTAGCAAGAGTCCCTCCGGCGATTTCATTTCTTGATATGGAGCATAGATGCCTGTGAGGTTTCCGTCCAATTGATGCAGGCGCGAGTGGGCGACGAACCAAGAAGCTTGTTATGTAAAGTGGGTCCTGCCATCTCCAAAAACTTCTCGGTAATGCACAAGCGTATGGAAGCGTGTTATGACTTAATCGATTCCCCCTTTGAATGCGCTTCTTTTGAGCTATCACGCACCAGAATTCGTTCAGGAAATGAAAAATAATGCACGATCATAGATCCAAATTTTGCCCAAAATGGGGGTGCGCCAAGAGGGTCGAGCTGCGAAACATGGAAATCGGAGCGCTCCCATTCTCGAAAGTGACCTATTCCAGGTCCAGACGAGTAACTTTCATCATTACAGCATAGCTCTGCGACGAACGGTTGAAGCGTCTATAGCTAACAAACTTTTGGAACAAAACACCTAAAAAAATGGCCTTTCGAAGAGGGCTGACAGAGACACGGGCATCGGAGCGCTCCCATTTGTCGAAAGTAACCTATTCCAAGTCCGGACGATTAACTTTTGTCATTACAGCACAGCGGTATCACGAACGGTTGAAGCGCCTATAGGTGACAAACTTTTTTTGGTCGGATTTGCCGAAATTTTGGTTGCCAATATCTCATTATGTGGTGAGAATTTCAAATGTCATGCAAGCGCCCCAGACATTCTTTGTAAAGCTGTTCACGAATATCAAAAAACATTTGGGGGTTTACTCGGCTTTTTTTCGACTTTTACTCTTGTCGGGTTTTGGCCAAAATAAAACGACTATGTTTCGAAAAATGACCAAATCGGCCATAACTATAGATCCGAAGCACCTAGATAAATTTACCTTGGGGCACAAAATTGCCATCATATACTACGTGCTCACGCCAAGTTTCGTCCCAATCAACAGTAGCGTTCCAGAGCGGCGACCCTAAAAGTGTGTGCAGAACATGAAAAAAAAAAACACCACTTTTTTGGAACATTTTTGTACAATTTGTCTTAACGCGTTCGAGTACCAAAACGCGGGATGGCTCATTCGATTCCGGTCTAGAAGGCGGTTCTTTTGAGCTATCATTCGCCACAATCCGTTCAGGCAATCAAGAGTTATAAGCGACTGAAAATTCAACAAACCGCATTGAGGAAGTGCTCACATATTAGGGTTGTACGCTGCCGCGTACACCCTGATTCTCAAATCCGATGCGCTACACACCTGTCTTACTTGTTTTTCGTCTGTGTTTTCCAATTTTTCTTGTTTGTTGCATATTTTCTCCATCCTTCTACCTAAATCGCCACGCCCCTCAATCGATAATCATTTGCGTGTTCTCTCACGACCCTAATATATAGATAGGTGTGCCTGCGGGGCTTTTCAGTAGCCGCAACACATCTGTTGCTTGCACGTATGTGCGTTTGACGGTTTGTGCGTGCGTGCGTGTGGCATTGGCGCGTCGTTGAAATCCGTCTTGATTCTCTAGCTGTCAAAAACAGGCAGCGTGGTGTTGTCGCGGCATTTAGTGGGTTGCCATTTCTGGATTATTGCGATTCCTTGCAATGAAGCAAACGAACACGCTGACTTGCGGGTGTATCGCTCTGGAATTGAAGAGGTGTAGAGAGGGATTGTTTGAGTGGATAAGCAAATGCCTGTGGTCAGAAGAATGGCGTGCGTGCGTGCGTACGTCCGTGCGTGCGTGCGCGCGTGTCGGTGTGTGGGTGCCGTTGCGTGCGTACCGGTCATACCTGTAACTGGGGGGGGGGGGTTGGGGGGTCCCTCCCCCCACTTGCTGGTTTTGACCCTACCCACACCCCCCAACCCCCCCCCCCCCAGAAATTTGAAACTGTATATTGTAATGTGTTTTGTACAGTGCTTTTGAGCAAAAATCGACCAAAAAGTACCTATATTGGGTTATTTGCAGTGTATTTTGACTAAAAAGTACCTATTTTAGGGTTTTCACGGTGTATTTTTGACCAAAAATCAACCAAAAAGTGCCTATTTTTTTCCTTCCCATTCCCCCCCCCCTCCTCCAGATTTTCACCCCACCCACTCCCATTTGCTCAATTTGTTTTGTGCTTGTTTACCGCTCGCGAGCTTGTTTACTATCGCCCTCGGCGCTCCCTACCGCACTCTGTGCGCTTTGACGCTTTTTCATTAGTCTAATTCGTCGCTTGTGTGCGTACGTGCGCACTCACGTAGGTGTGTGCGTCTGTGTGCGTCTCCGGTTCGTGTGTCCACACGCACACGACACACGAAACTAAGCCATGCATGGAGAATTGACTTCGCGCCTGCGAGCGACGTCGCCTCAATTGGGCGAGCGTTGAACCCTGCTAATAGAAAGAAAAATAAGCTCAGCTTCGCACTTGAGGCACTCCACCTGCTAGTCAGTTTTGCGGATGTGTGTGCGTGTGTTTACTTGTTTGCGTGCGGGAATACGTACGTGTGTGCGTGCGTGCGCGTGTGCGTCCGTTCGTGTGTGCGTCGCGTCCGAATAAAAATATGCATGTTCATCTCCGTGCCTGCCCCATTACTTTTGCTCGCTGAACTAATTGCAAGCCCGGTGCCTTTGCCTTTAATTATCCGCTCTGGGACGGGCAGCCGCCGTCTAGGCACACTCCGTGTCTTTTCTGAAGTTTGACATTTTGAATTCTAAAAGAATGCGCTTGTTTCCGCAATCTGCGATGCATTGTGTTGTTTCTCCGTCTCCAAAGTCGCACGCGGACTCTCAAGCTGTGCAGAAATCAACACCAGGCCTCAGGCGTGGTTCTGATAGAGGCCTTGGGCGGGCCTGCCCGCGCCTTCGTGCTTGAGCGGGTCTCCATTTCACGCTTCGCGACCTCCTATTGATCCGTCCAGCGCAGAGAATTTTGCACTCGCAAAAACGCGCTCGTGGCAGGCCGTGACGGAGGCCCGCAATTAGATTCGTTAGTCCCCAAACCCCCGGGGCGGTCGAGCCTTGTGCTGGTCACGTACGTCCGCGCACGTGTCCGTATTTTAAGAAAGAGAGGCGCGCAATTTGCCGCCAGTCGCGCACACCGCCTCGCTGCTTGAAGCCAGATAGGGAGAACCGAGCGGAAGAAGTCGCGACGGGATTTCGAGTCTCAAAAATAAACGCCTGAAGCTGCTGCGCACGCGACGTGACAATCAGTGATGTGGCCGGCCCGCCCTCTTCGCCGCCAACTGAAAATTGTTAGCGCCTGTTGCCGCCGTCGGCCGCTGTCGGGCCGCCATCACCAAGGTAATCCCTCCGGGCCGCTGCGTGGTGTGGGAGGGGCTTCCGGGGGTGCCTCTCCCCGCGCCGCGTCGCATCGCAATCCGTTGGCCGTTGCCTCTCTTCTGGCTCATTATTTCATCGCTCGCTCTCGTTGTGCATCGCGCCATCATGGCGGGTCGACGCGGCGGAGGCGGCGCTTCAGGAGGCGAGGCCGAATCGCGAATCGGCTGCAGCCCCGCGGCGGTGGCGGCCATGGGTGCCAAGGGCAGTCGAATCTGCAACGGCAGGGACAGAGACACCGCCGCCTCGGCCTGTCCCAAGGCGGTCAGGGACATGAAACTGCCCAATCTCTCGGAACAGGAGAAGGAGATGCTCCAGAGCAGCTGGAGCCACTCGGAGCAGGGCAGCTATGAAAACTCCGGACAGGGACGAGTTTGAATCGTTGAACAGTGGTGGTGGAACAAGCCCGTCCGTCTGTGTCGGTCTGATTGTTTGCCTTTTTTTGCTTCTGGCCAATCCGTCCGTCCGTCCGTCCGTCCGTCCGTCCGTCCGTCCGTTTTTCTATTCTGTCTGTGCGTCTGTCTGTCTGTCTGTCCCTCCGTCGCGTTCGTCCCCCTTTCCAACCAGACCCACCGCAGCCCTGATTCAAACTCGGCCCCTCAGCGGATCTTCCACGAAATCTTCACCCTGAACCCGTCCGTCATGGACCTCTTCTCGCTGAGCGAGGACAACTACGGCCACCCCGAGTCCTACCCGAAGCCCTTCTGCAAGCACATTCGCGTCTTCATGAACATGCTTGAGCTGCTCGTCAGCAAGTGCGACCAGGGAATTGTGGGTGGCGTAGCCTCAGAAATGCGTACTATGTTGAGCATGTACTGCAATTGGTACATGGAGCATTTTTGTGCACCCACAGTGCACCCACGGCCACTCACATTTCCGCAGTTGGAAGAAGTGATCGGTTTGTCCGTGGAACTGGGCAGACGTCACGCAAGACTGCCTCTCAGCAAAGGATTCCAACCCGAGTATTGGCACGCCTTTGAGGAGGCGGTCGTCAACTGTGCCATAGAGTGGGAGAGAGAAGAATCACTGGGTAAGTAGAAAGGTCGCTCTGGAGAGCTTGTGAAAATTCACACGTCGAACACGGTTTCATTTTCTTTCAACGTCATTTTTTGTGCTGTAAAGATAGAGCACTAGCACACATTTGCATGTATAGTGCGGCAGCTTACAACAACGCTTCAGACAAGCAGAAGCAGCGCCAATTGCGACGCGCCTGGCGACTGGTCGTCGAGTACGTCATGAACGTGATGCGCGCCGCTTACGAGGATGAGGCCCTGAAACTGCTCGCGATCGAGGGTGAACGTACGCCGCCACAACGTCGGCTTGTCTATGGAGAGGAAAATGGCGATTAAAATACCCTAGTTGCTGTGATGCGTCGCGCACGTGTCTTCTCTTCTTTTAAGCTGTGGTACTGCGAACGTGTGATGACAGCAGGTGGGGGCTGGACACTGTGTGCAAATCGTATTTCGCTAATTGCGCGCGACTGCTGACTCTGAAAATTTCTAGAAAATGTGGGAAGTGTTTGAAACATGAAGCACGTCATTCAGTCAAGCAAAATGAACCATTCCTGCACCGTTTGTTTACCTTGGTTGCACAAACGTTATCTTTGTCTGCTCTGGGAGTAAATCAAGTTTGGACTGGGCGATTTTTTTTGTTGCCTTTCAAAAATAGAAGCGTTGGTCGAACTCTGAACCAAATCTGTGGGTCCTTTGGTACCTCTTTTGTAAAACTGTAAAATCTGTGGGATTTTACAGTTTTTAGCTCAAGCTAAAATATCCAAATGGACAAAGTATGGCAATTCACTGACTGCATTTGTAACTTTGGAACAGCATTGCATTACCGACATGTTTCACATTCTCTTTCCTAGGGATTTGCAATGGTTACTGCATCTTTTCAATATGATAAAATTGTCTTCTTAAAATTATTCGTTGCCACTGCAGAGTGCAGAGGGCAGCTGAAATCCGTCTTTTGCGTCTGAGATTCCATGCACAAAATGGCAAAACCGGTTTGTTGCGCGGTACTGCTGCTGCTATTGGCGTCTGCGCCGCCGGTGGCGCCAACCGAGGTGCGGATGCCATGCAACCACTACATCGACGGCTGCAAGGAGGAGCACTGCGTCTTCGTGTGGACCTTCGACCACACGACGCGCGAGACTCGCCGGCAGCCGCGCTTGAGCAGTCGCTGTCTCAACGGCCGCGACTTCAACCGCTCGACCGCATGCGAGGGCTTGGTCGAGGCGTACGACAATCGCTGGCGGCTGGACTCGGCCAAGGACGAGCTGCAGCTGTGCTGCGAGCGCGGCTGCGATCCCACCGACTGGGAGCGGATGCTGAGGAGGGGCTGGGTGGACGTGTACCGGCAGATGCTCTACTGTCTCGACGACGAGGAGGACCGCTTCAGGCTGCAGCCGCTCGAGTGGCCCATGCCCTACCGGTGCGCCGACCACCGCCGGGGCTGCGTCGCATTCTACGCGGCGCCCGAGAACCAGAGCTCGTCGGCGACGGGGTTCCGTCGCGTTTGCGGAGACAAATTTGCGTCAGAGGAGCTGGACTGCCGCGAGTTCGCGCAGAGCGGCCGCTCGGTCGCCTTCCGCACGCAGGCGGAGGGCTACGAGTCCGTACCCGTCTACTGCCAGCTGCGCGACGGCGGCGCCAGCGCCGTGTGCTGCTGCGACGACCATCTCTGCAACGACCCCGACAAGCTCGACGTCGGCCTCGACGAGCTCTTCGACAAGCTTCGGAGCTGGGACCGGAATCTCCCGTTGACGCCTTCCACGACGCGGCGGCCTCAGATCAACGCGGCTGCAGGCGGCCAGGTCGCTTCCCGGCGCGCCTACGATTACTCCGCAGCGTGGAACAAGTTCCGGAGCGACCAGCAGCCGAGCGACCAGGAGCCGCCGAAGAAGGTAGAGAAAAAGAAGAAGAGGAAGAAGAGTCAGACAAATGAGAGTTTCACCGAGTGGGCCGAGTACCAGGTGGTCGCGCTCTTCGCGTGGCTGGCCGAGGACGAGGACAGCCTGGCGCCCGAGACCTGGGTGGACTACCTGATCGTGGTCGCCATCCTGGCCGTGCTGCTGCTCATCCACGGCCCTTGGCTGTTCCTCGGCTGCCGGGCGCTCCTGCGCTCCTATCTGACCCCCAAGGACGACCTGGAGCTGTTCGGCCTGCGGCCCGACGACTGGCGCGCCGTAGACTCCTCCGCTGCGTGCTCGACGACGACCGGGGACGTGAGCGAGCTCAAGGACTCCCAGCTTCGCTGGCAAGAATGGAGTCCTGGCGACAAGGCACCGCGCGGCGCCGACGGCGAGGAGGAAGAGGAGCCTCCGCCCACGGACGAGGAGAGCGACGCCGACGAGGACGAGCTCTCGCCGCCCGTGCTCGGCCTCTTCAAGGACCCGCCCGCGGGCCACCCGCTCTCCTGTCGCTGCAGAACCTGCGGGCCCACCGTCGGCGGCGTCGGCAAGTTGGCCGCGCGGCCGGTAGAGGAGGCGGTCGTGGAGCTGGCCAACGAGAAGACGAACGAGACGCTGCAGAACGCGGCGCTGAGGAAGAGACGCCGAGCCGAGCCAAAGCGCCAGGAAGTGCGTCTCTTGGACGAGGTCTCCAAGCTGCGCCAGGAGGTGCTTCGCATGAGAGACGAGTGTCCCTGACTGGAGCGGTCGCGACGGTGCGGACCGACGTTGATTGCTTTGGATGGTCCTTTTCTACTGAGTTCACCTACTGTCGTTACTGTGTGTGGAGATGTACCGAGTGGACACAAACGCACTTTTTGTGGTACCCTTTGCCGCCTCTTGTACGTGTACCAATTCTAAGAATCCCCATTGACTGAAGAAGAATGACCGTGACAGTTTCAAACGCACGCACAACAGGGTCCGCAGGTCCCTGCCTTTGCGATTGCGTTCCATGAAATCATCGGCGCCGCGCTGCGTATAGTAGCTAAAAGGGTGTGCCGAACGCGAACCAAAGCGCCTGCGTCAGCGGGCGGCTTTTCCCGAGCAAGCAAAGCAAAGCGGCCTTGCGCATAGATGTCGCAAGAATGTCAGAGAAGCCGCTTACCCCGGGACCTGCGCGTGTTTGTCGAGCAGCTCAGACGACGCCCGCCCGGAAATTCACACGCCGAGCCCTGGGGGTGGTCTGATAGTCAGGCGTCAGGCGATGAGAAACTGTCGAGAGAGAGCGTGACTCACTCAGGGCGCGAATTCATGCTCGACGCGCTAGCCACGGACCCAGATGGATGGCCACGCACCGCTTTCAGCGATTCGCTTTTGCTGTTGCGTTGTGCTTCTTGGATCGAAGGCAGCTCTCTGGACCATCCGGAACGCTGTCAGCTTCATGACGGCTTCCTGTCTGAGGCAGCGGCCTCAAGGACAGCCAAGGACTTCACTAGAACGCTAACCGCAATCCATAGGGCATAGACAGCTCTAAAAAATCCACTGAAAAGATGGTCCACACTGGTGCGTCCTATCAAGAATCGAACCCCGCATCGACTGAGGAACAAGCCTATTCTCTACCACAAGGCCATCCGTTGGCTACCCCACTTGCATCGGCTGCGATATGCAGTTTCCGAACTAAAGCGAGAGAGCAGGGAGAGGCGCATTCAGATGTATACCTACCTATTAGGGATGAGCATGGGCCTGAAGATCTCGGCCCAGCCCGGCCCACCAGATAGTCCGGCCCATCCCGGCCCAGCCCACGCGTCAAAAACCAGGCCCAGGCCCGGCCCGGCCCATCCAACTGCTCAAATTCCAGGCCCGGCCCGGCCCGGCCCATCCCAAGAAATAAGTACAGTGGTGCACTAAAATAAGTTGTACATGTACGTACGCCAGTTCGCGTTTTTTCACTACACATACACAGAGAATGGCGCTTCTGGCTTTACAGCTTCCAACCATTTTTTGGCCTCAAGATTGACCGTGTTTGTCAATTGAAGTTGGCCGCTCACAAAGGGTTTGTTGAGAAAAAAAAGGCGCTGCCCATGTCTGATGTATTATCTATCGTCGCCAAGCCAGTGATGTAGAGGCGGCGCCTGGAGGGCGCCGAGCTGGCAGTCGTCACGAGCGCCTTGCTCGCGATGGACGTGAGGCTGGGCTAGCGCCAGATGCTCATGCCTTTTAGTACTAGGTCGTCGTCGTCGCTTCACGTCTGTTGTCTGCTCGTCTGTGCCTCACGGTCTAAGGGCCGTGACGACAACGAAAACGGCAACGGCGACGACGACGGCAACGTCGCGACCAACGCGCTAGATTAACAGTGAGACGACGCCGTCACGACGAACTTTTAGGCGCACTCGCGTCCTTAATGCCTCCTTTCTGCTGAATAGTCGCCGTTACTTACAATATGCATAACATACAATGTAGTTTCCTATTTTTCAGCCAGGAACGGCCGGCCCGGCCCGGCCCGGGCCACACCCCCAAAACGCAGGCCCGGCCCGGCCCGGCCCACAGGATGGGCCTGGGATTCCGGCCCAGCCCGGCCCATGGGCCGGGCTGGGCCGGGCCGGGCCGGGGCGGCCCAGCCCATGCTCATCCCTACAGTACCTATGTGTATCCCAATCATCGGCAGGCGGATGTTCGATTTGAATTGCTCAGTCTTTTGCTGTAGGATTGATCGATACCTTGTATTGTCATTGTCGTAGGTGGTAGAAAAATAGGATGACAGCCAACTGAGCCAACAGCGGCTTCAAAGTGCTCTTCTGCAATGAATCACGAGAAGCGATGTATGATAACGCCTGTAACGTCCAATGTACAATGTACGCCCAGTGCACAAGTTCAGATCATGTATGTACACGTACACTTGTATGTACATACACATGTAAGCAACGTTTACAAGTGCAACAAACTTGCCACTAGAATTCATGGTCAAAGGGAGGAGTAGGTATTTTGGGGGTTTTCGATTTGATCGACGATCGAGATTTTGTTCTCAACATCATTGTTTTTGCACTGTGGTGTACTGTATGTATTCTTGTGCCATGCAGCCTACATTTTGCGTAAATTTTCGTTCTTGTTTGCTCTGTATGTAGCTGACGGGCAAAATGTCTGTCACAACTATTGGTTGGGCACGAGGGATATCGCCGGTACATATTTAGCCCGTATTTTCCTCCTACGTAAACTAAAGTATTACCCTCCTACACTACTGCACCCTTCACGTACCTTTCCTCTGAAAAATCTGGTCCTGTACCTGCACTCCTGCGTTTTTTTTATTCCGCATGTGGGTGTTGCTGCCTACGAGGTACGTACTCTGTTGGTTCGAGGCGGCGGCCACACGAATCACTCTTGTCACACTAAGCGCATCGGCGTGTGACATCGATAGGGCTCGCTTGCGCCCGGGAATGAGATGGTGCCACGCCGGCGGGATTAGAGGGAGCTTAAGACCCTTTAACCGGTTCGCCAGCACAAGAAACCGGTTTTTTCCGGTTTCGTCTGCCTGGAATTGGAAAATGATGTGACGACGTCTTACCACAGACCAAGAAATGTGCAACGCTTTCGGAATATGGGGGTGGAGAAAGCGAATAATTATAAATGTTAGAAAGAGGGTTAATGCCAGCGAGAGGTGCGGATTTGCGGAAGTCTTTTTTGCTGATAAGGACAAACATCGGAGCGCCGACGGCGACCGGAGCGCATTCCTTGCAAACGAGACAAAAAAATACGCGACGAAACAGGTGTAGTGCGCGCTAGTGCGCCCAGCTATTCTAGTCTTTGAGGAGAAAAAAAAAAGAACTGAGAGACTACCGTACTTGGAGCCATGACTGGTGGGTGACGACAACTTGACAAGAGCACATGAGTTTGATTAATGGTGTGGTGAAGAGTGGCTCGTGTGCGTGCCTGTGCATAAAATGCGGTGACTCATGGGGTGCTGACTGATTCATGCAACGTAAAGTCAACGAAAATAGCGGAAACACTTCCATTGACTTATACCAGAGCAGAAAGAAAGACTACGTATATGTACAGGGTGTCCCACTATTTCTGGCCATTTTTAATCGCCGTTTTCTCGCGCGTCCGTGCAGATATCTTTGTGGGACTTCTTTTGTTACCGAGCCAATACTTGATTATTTGTTATGTCAAAACGACAGAAAAATCCATTGGAGGAACGGTTAGATATGGGTGCATTGTGTTTTCCACACATGAACAGGTTGGATACAATGGTGTGGTGGAGATAGTGAAACACGTCTTTTTCGTCAAAGGGCGCGTTAGTCTGTGTTACATGGATTACAGTATACGTGGGAGTGCGTGACATCAGTGACAGAGATCACAGATTGGCTGGACGTTTGCTTGAAGAACAGTGGCCTGTGACTGTGAGGCGCTGCCACGCTAAACGGTCCCTTCAGGCGCGGAACCTGACCGCCCCGCCCCTTGCGATTTCCTTCTTTGGGGCTATGACTATCTCAAATCGGCCATATACAAGGACAAACCCACAAGTTTACAAAAGCCGAAAAACAAAAATTCATCAGACTTGTACGGAGATTCCCGTTAAAACGATTGATCGTAGTTGAGTTGAGTTCAAAAATCAACGCAGTTGCATTGTAAATGGCGACGCCCATATCTAACCGTTCATTCAATGAATTTTTCTGTCGTTTTGACATAACAAATAATCAAGTATTGGCTCTGTAACAAAAGAAGTCCCACAAAGATATCTCCACGGACGCGCGAGAAAACGGAGATTAAAAATGGCCAGAAATAGTGGGACACCCTGTATATGCACCGCTGTACGCCGCCCAATCGATGTCAACACAGAGTAGACTCCAGATTTCAGATTCGCCTCCCCAATCCCAGCCGTCGCGGTATTTCAGCTACCCTTCCCCCTCCCCCACCATCGCTGCAACACCTCCCCTCCTAACCACAACAACAAGCCTCGTAATGCCTGTACCATCCCACCCGGTTCCAGCCCGACTTCTCTTGTTGGCCTCGTGCTGCCTGGTCCAACTGGGCCTGTCGAGCGGCCAGGAGATCTCGCTTCCATCGAGGACCAACACCCTCGAGAGGAAGGTCAACCAGCTGGCGTTCGATGCGTACCTCAAGAGAGAGGAGGCCGGCTTCATGGCCGAATACGCCGCGGCCGCGAGAAAGGACACGCACAAACTGGGGGTGAGCGGCAGCGCACCGCAATGATAACCTCTATGGGCGCAATAACCTGAAATCCCTCTGAAGGGGAGCAATTGCCCGTTGTCTGCGCCTTGTGGCAACCGTGCGAAGGAGTTCCTTTTCTTTCCGTAATGCCAGCAATTTTGGTACAATTTAGCGCCGATACAGAACGTTGTACAGAGTTCTTCGAAGTGCCAACATCACCAGTAACGGCATCGTCATTACAGTATCTGTAATTTTCATCGTACACGCAGTCTTGCAGTCTAAATGAGTTCACACGGGGCAAGAGCTGTGTTATTGAATGCGCCGTCTTATCAGAGAGCACTTACATACCTAGGATGTGTACTCTATTCGGGTTAGCCGATCATATTTATCAGCACGACACAATATGCCCACGCCTACTTCGTATCGGTACCTAATACCGTGGTACATACGGTACATCACATTGCATCATCAAGCTGTTATCTCAATCTTCCCGATCTTCCATCATCCGCTGCCCAAGTAGCCACACCCACAACCAACCGCGCGTTCGCAAATCATTCTTCCGAAGGTACAGTCCCCTCCTGGGTAGCCGAGGGCCAAACGCCCGGCTATGCTATTGGGAAAAATTATGGTACATTTAAATCAATTTAAGACTGGAGATTTCGACTGCCCGGAGGAGGTGAAACGCAGCCAGCGCACGCCCAAGACCGTGCACGAGCTGCGGCCGGGCGACATCAAGCACATCGGCATCATCGGCGACTCTCTCTCGGTGCGGAAGCGAAATTTAATTTCTGCAAATTCGTAAACTTAAAAAATGTTAAATTGGCACTCGCAAGGCAATTCTCCCGCCAGCCAACACTCTAGAAAGAGAGAGAGCACGATGACAAGCAGTCTAGCGGTAGCTAGGCGCACTAAATACATAGTTGGCATACTGTAGACGTTTTAGTATTTTTCAATTATAATAATCAATATTTATTGTCAGGCAGCCAACGGCGCGGGTGCGTACACGCTGCCGGGAGTGGCGCTCGAGTACCGCGGCCTCGCCTTCAGCGCCGGCTGCGAAGACGACGCAACCGTACACGCGTCGCTGCCCAGTAATTTAAATTCAAATTTAAATACAGATTGCATTTAGATTGAATTGAACTCATTTCTAGACATCCTGCGCATTTTCAATCCCGCGCTCTTCGGCTGCTCCAGGGGAATCAGCACGTACCGGAACTTCGCGGTACTGTATTTGTTTTTTCAAATATGTAATACGGTAAGCCTTCCGAACAGCCCCAGCGCGTCCAGGGTTGGGCGGCTGCTTTCACTTCAATACTTTGTTTGACGTATACCTAGGGTGTTCATTTTTTTCAACCTGCTTATACACTGGGTGTTCATTGGAAGGGACCTGAGAAAACAATTGCGTCCGTGAAGATTACGGTAATACTAAAATTTAAAAATTTAGAAGTCCAGATACAACTTGGCCGTGCCAGGCAGCGAAGCGGAGGACCTCTATGTACAGGCGAAACGGCTCGTCTCTCGCATGAAGCGCCACATGACTCGTGAGAAATTTTGAAATTAAACTCCAAAAAATTCGAAATATTTTCAACGCTCTATAGGACGCGAATTTAAATACGACTGGAAATTCCTCAACGTCCACATCGGCGGCAACGATCTTTGCCAGGCCTGCTTCCCCAAGAACAGCGTAAGTGCATAGGTAAACGTTTAAATTTCTCAGTTACCGTTTTAATACTCCGATTACGAACTCCAATTTTAACCCTCAGTACGGCGAGATTGAAATTGCCACCTCCACCTCCAAATAGTGCCTCCAACAATCAAGGTGTATATTCTTTTGCCAAACAGAGAAAAAACGAAAGAAATGCAAAACTAACGAACAAAAGACCGTGTGGTGACAGTATGTGTGCCAACATACCGTAAACCCTCTAATTGTCTCCCATTGCACTAGACTTCCAAACTCTTTACGGGTGCACGCTCAATTTGGGGGGGGGCAACTATTGCAGGATTTTCGCTAATTGGCGGGCATGCAGGCACACACAGCGACCCACAGTTAGACCTACATACTATTCAGTTCGACTGGTACCACGCGAAGAACTGGGCGAAGCGAGTCGCGGTCGCCATCCTGCACATCCGGGAGAACGTGCCACGCCTTTTCGTCAGCGTCGCAGGGCCGCCCAACGTCCAGATGATCAGGGAGATGAATCAGGAGAGCCGCTACTGCCGCGCCGTCAACACGTGCGTGCGTGCGTGCCTGTGTGTGTGTGCATGTGTGTGTGTGCGTGCGTGCCTGTGTGTGTGCGTGCATGTGTGTGTGTGTGTGTGTGTGTGTGTGTGTGTGCGTGCGTACCTGTGTGTGTGCATGTGTGTGTGTGTGCGTGCCTGTGTGTGTGTGTGCATGTGCGTGCGTGCGGCGTGCGTGCGGCGTGCGTGCGGCGTGCGTGCGCGCGCGCGTGCGTGCGTGCGTGCGTGCGTGCGTGCGTGCGGCGTGCGTGCGGCGTGCGTGCGCGCGTGCGTGCATGCGTGCGTGTGCGTGCCCTAAAATAGGGCCGAGCAATTACCCAAACCGATCAAACTGTTCCAGAAGACTGTGCGACTGCGTGGAGACGGTGTCGGTGGGCGCGCTCAAGGGACTGGCCCGCGAGTACTACAAGGCTATCGAGGAGTACAAGGACCACCCGCTGTTCACCAACAGCGACGAGTTCACGCTTGTCGTCCAGCCGTTCGTCAACCACATCGAGCACGTGCCCAGATTCGTACGTTATTGCACTTTTATTAACGTTGGAAATCGCATCCAGAAAATGGCGCCAACTGTGGATTTTTAAATTTGCGCGGAATATTCGAATTATTTCAGGCGGACACGGGAAAAATCGACTACGCCTACTTCGCGCCCGATTGCTTCCACTTTCACAGAAAGGTGTGACGGCGACCTTTGTTTTATTTTAGACAAACTGAGCGCATAAACATCAGCCCAGAATTTTATCTTATTTTTATTAAATCAAAAAATCATCGGTCAATAATCTCAGTGCTGCTACAGTATTAGTCGCAGGTCGCTGTTGGCCGAAATGCGCGAGCCGAATGAAAATTCGGCTTGCGCATTTCAAATTCGAAATATGCAAATTTCCAGTTCAAATTAAAATCCAGGGCCACGACGCCGCCGGCAAGGCGCTCTGGAACAATCTTCTGCAGCCGGTCGGCTCAAAGGCTCGCGTCACCGCCATGACCGAAGACCGCGTGCACACCCTCACCTGCCCGGATCCCGTGAGGAACTTGTAGAAATTTTTAAATATTACAAAGCAAGTACCGTACACGGAGATTACAATACAAAATTCAAATCTAAACATTTCAAATGTTCGCCGCTGTGGAGGTGATTGTAGGTAAGAAGTGCTATACAAACTGCAGAGAAAACCGTACTGTATTTGCCACGTTCATTTCTTGCCATTCTTTATATTTGTTTTATTCGTTTATTTGTTTCAGAGCTGTCCATTCCTGCGCACAGCCAAGAACAGCGCCGACTGCGAGCCGTATATGAAGTCGAATCCTTGACTCGGATTTAATCATTTAAATATTAATAAAGAGAGTTAAACACTGAAATTGATTTCAATCGGTCACTCTTTTGCGCGTGATGCGTGATCACTTACTTGCAGGACACTGCTATCGACTGAGTGTGTGCTTTCAATGTGGTGGTTATTAGTATAGAGAAGGAAGTGATGCATTTTTGAGCTGCTTGGATCAACAACTTAGGAACACAGATCAACCTTTTCAAAGCCGAGTAAAACGCTAAAATCTACCGTGTCGCAAAATCCCCAATATGTTCCCACTCACAGGCATACTGTACACTATGCTTTCCACTTTAGATACCCGGTGGCACAAATTGGTGGCACTAAGGTCGTTCTTTATATCACAGAATGCATATTGCACTCTGGAAGAATGCACAGTATCACAGTCCTCCAGAGACATTCGTATCGCAGATGTTTCCAAACAGCAAAGACACCGTGTTCCAAAAATGCTCACTTCTCTTTGTCGAACGGCTCACAATCGGCCAAAATTTGACAGGCGATTGTAGTCTTTTCTAAAGCGCACCAACATATTGTATATGTAATTCACACACATTGCGCATTAGGGCGCGATGGGTATGTCTATGCGCGCGTGTTGCATGCGTGCGTGCGTGCGTGCGCGCGCGCGTGCGTGCGTGCGTGCGCGCGTGCGTGCGTGCGTGCGTGCGTGCGTGCGTGCGTACGTGCGTGCGTACGTGCGTGCAAGCGTGCGTGCAAGCGTGCGTGCAAGCGTGCGTGCAAGCGTGCGTGTAAGCGTGCGGGGAAGCGTGCGTGCGTGCGTGCGTGCGTGCGTGCGTGCGTGCGTGCGTGCGTGCGTGCGTGCGTGCGTGCGTGCGTGTGTGCGTGTGTGCGTGCGTGCGTGCGTGCGTGCGTGCGTGCGTGCGTGCGTGCGTGCGTGCGTGCGTGCGTGCGTGCGTGCGTGCGTGCGACGCGTGCGTGCTCACCATCAATCCTCTTCAAGATCTCGGGAGTGCTTTTGGGATGCACGAGCGCAAAGTAGACGACGAAGCCGACGCAGAGGAAACCCAAGCCGACCGCCGTCGCCTTCCAGTCCTTGAGCACGGGCACCACTGCGGTGAACAGCTGCACCACCACTAACAGGATCGGCACAAACAGTGGCATCTGAAATCTTCTGAAAGCATTTTTGTGTATTTTTCTTAATTCACAAAAATACTAGAGGTGGTGACTGGACATTTCTCACCTCACACAAATACGTTATCATTTCTATCAATCGATTCAATGCGAATCAAAAAATACTTTCAGAAGAAAAAAAACGCACCTTAACCGCGTCACGGTGTACAGGCAATTTCCATATTTTGATGTACAGCAGGGCGAATGCAGACGCTGTCACTTGGATGGTGTTCACGTAACTCTGATAGATGATCAGCTGCTCCAAGTCGCCAGCGAAAAGCGAAGCCGCCGACAACAGTGTCTGAATTGCAATTTTATATTTTTCTCGAGGATGTCAAGTTAGATTTAATGGTGAAATTGTTTTACGTGAACTACGACGGCAACGCGAGGACTTTCATGCTGTTTGTTGACCAGAGCGAGCATCGTCGGCAGAAATCCCTTCTTGGAGCTGGCTACCATACCCCTGAATTAGGGCAGCGTATGGCCTAGTGGTAGAGAATCGGCCTCAAGCGCGCAAGGTCCTGGGTTCGATTCTTGATGGACCCACCAGATCGAGGACTTCCCTCTCAATGAATTTTCTCGTGCCGTCGCTGTCCTAGATTACAGACGGCGTTCCTCCGAAGGTCTAGTTGCCGCCAGCAGAATGTAAAACGATGCTATTATAGTGCTTTTCTTTGTGTAAGGTGTTCTGCAAACTATGTACACCTGGATCCACTGTATGCAAAATTACCTACCTGCGCATCACGAAATTAACTACTACGTGTACATAGGCTCATTTATTGCCAGGGGCACTGTTGCCCGCTACGTAGTAAAATTTCGGGCAAAACAACCTGGACGTTCCGAATATGGTCGCGTTAACGCCGCCCGATATTTGCAAGCCGACGAGCAAGGGCAAGACGTAGACGAAGAAGCTCAACGCCTTCTTGCTGAACACCTAAGATTAACATGAAATCATGCGATACCATGTGGGTGTGCGACAACTCGCCGACAGCCAACTCGCCACCGCCGACTCGCCGCTGCCGTCTCGCCGATGCTAACTCGCCGATGGACGACTCGCCGCCAGGACAACTCGCCGACACCAAATTTTATTTTTGTTCAAGCCTTCGATTGAAACTGCATTCCGTAGCACCGCAATTTACGTATGCCCATTTACGTATGCAATTTACGTATTTACGATGCCTCTTAAGAAGTCGTGGGGCGCGCGTTCCTCAAATTCTGTCACCAGCTTGCGGATGCACCGGTCGGCGCTCCGGTACTAGCGCATCTTCTTGGGTACTAGGGCTCATGGCCGCCAACGAGCTTCTCCAGGTAAGCGTCGCCTTTGCGCTGGATCTTCTTGACGGCATCGATGAAGCGCCAGATGGTGGGGCGGTTCTCTCTCGCCGATCTGGGCTTGAATGCTGCGGGTGGCAGCCTCGGCGAAGTTGTTGGTGCGGTGGAAGTTGCGTGCACGTTCCACCACAGAGAAGAGAAGCGCGTCGGGTGCCGGCTGCGGCCCTGCCGGTTCAGCTTGTCTATGTAGTGCTTCTCGAACCAGTCGACGACTGGCTGCAGCTCAGGGTCGACGGCGTTCGCCACAGCGTCGAACCAGTGGCGGCTCTGGACGAGCAGCTGCACGTTGCGCTCCCTACCAAAGATGAGCAGGCGAGTTGTCCCGGCGGCGAGATGGCAGCGGCGAGTTGTCCCCGTCGGCGAGTTATCCGTCGGCGAGTTGGCGTCGGCGAGTTGGCGTCGGCGAGTTGTCCTATTCCGTACCATGTTGCATCCGCTCAGCTTTTTTCAGTGTCTGTGCGCTTCTTATGAGATTTCTACTTGAAGAGATTACGGTGCGTACTACAGTTCAGGACAAAAAAGTCTAAATTCGTACCACAGCCACTGCAGGAGTGCTGATTATTTCCTCTTTCGGTAGAACCACAAAGAAACTGACGTTTATCAAAAGATAAGCCGTAACCACAATGACAACTGCGGAGATGGTGGACCAGACCAGAGTTCTGAACCATCCGAGGGACAAACGCACGAGGTTGCAAATGGTTACATATCGATATAGATGTTGTAGAAATACCCCATTACTATGAGTACATTACATTTGCATTTATGTGTTCTGGTACATATACGTGCGGAAGTTCGTTACTGTGCCATGCGCCACTGAATTTATAATCTGGATTTCGTTGTGTATTTTGTTTATGATGGCATCCGTACTACTATTTTGTGAACACATTCAGATCGCAGGCCTGCCTGCGAACTCCATCAAAACCAACCATAATAAATCAGACGTACATGCCCAGAATGTCAATTAACTTTGTAGTGCACCGTAATTATGTGAAAGCTGACAGCGGCTCAAAAACAAACCAACGTTCTGGGATTTTTCAAGTCGTCCAGGCCAAACGCGAGAAGGTTCACGCCCGTGTAGGCGTACAGGCCGCTGTAGCACGTCAACACGTAATTGCCCAAGTCCCAATTACTGTCCTCAAAAAGCACTTCCAA
The DNA here is from genome assembly GCA_030248085.1 of Paralinhomoeus sp. GSCO2_6. Classification (NCBI taxonomy): domain Eukaryota; kingdom Metazoa; phylum Nematoda; class Chromadorea; order Monhysterida; family Linhomoeidae; genus Paralinhomoeus; species Paralinhomoeus sp. GSCO2_6. The sequence continues at coordinate 75,343 of JASAMY010001369.1, forward strand.
ATTCTCTGTCTGTCCTAAAGTCTCTGTTTGCTAAGCACGCACGCACGCACGCACGCACGCACGCACGCACGCAAGCACGCACGCACACACACACACACACACACACGCACACACACACACACACACACAAGCCCACCCTTAAAGATCAGTGCGTAGAATCCAGCCGCCACGATGAGCGATATAATGGAGAGTTTTGCTACGGTAATAACCACCTGCAAATTGGCCGCGAATTTCGCCAGTGAAAAGAGATTTGCCCAGCAGAAGAAGACTGAAATGTCAGAATAGGACTCAAACTCAATGTGACGCGTCTGACGGAAAAAATACATGAGAAAATAAAAATCAAATACAAATACAAAAATACATAAAAATACACCGCACGCATGAGCCCGATTGACAGCCAGATGGCGGCGCCTCGGATACTTTCCGCGTCCCTGTGGGGCAGGATTACGGTCAATCCTTCGACAATGTGGCCGGCAAACGCCCTACTGAGTGTCGCATTGGCCAGAGAGAAGCTGAGATGCAGCAGCACGAACATGGTACTGAAGGCGACCGCGCGCCAGCCGACAAAGTGCAAATAGGCGAAGTCGGCGCCCGCTTTCCGTACGCTCGTGGCCAGCTCTGAAGCGGATTTTTTTTGAAGAATTCTAAAGAAAATTGAGCACCTAATAAGAAGCATTTAAAATAAAGCTGTCAAAAGAAAGTTTTTTTAACTTTTAAACTTTACAGCTTACAGGTCGATCGTTCGTTACACAATCTAGCCCCTTTTTGTTCAACAGCTTGTGTTAAACGTTCTGTTGTTGTTGATTTAGGAGCGACTCTAGGAAGCCGTTGAATGGCCCACATACCAAGAATACCCCAAAATTTTTCAACGTTGAAAATGGACACCCGACTAGACCAAACCAAAAACAAACCAACCATCTCAAAGATACCTAGTTTGCGATTTCTCAAATTGATTCGAAACAAGAACAAATCGACTCTATAGACGCAATACTGCGACGACAACGCACCGATATAGCAGAGCGCCTTGAGCAGGGTCACCAGTCCGCAGACGACCCACACCGACAGCGCTAGACCGACGGACCCTACTCTGGCGGTGATGAAGCTGGGCGCTATAAAGATCCCGCTGCCGATGACGCTGCCCACGATGTAAGCCGTCGCTCGGACGACACCCAGCTTATTGGCTGGCTTTTCAATTGGCGTCGACATCACAGATCCTATTTTTCTTTTGTCGTAAACTGTGGGACGAGAAAGCACGTATGCACGAGAAAAGTTGTGGTATAGCGCTCTGTGTACTGCAAGCTGTACGTGCGTACAATGTACAGTGCAGCGCACTGCATCTATCTAGTACATGCTTTCTTACGTACAGATAAGCGCTTAAGTACAATGTAGGTACAACGAATACAGCAACACAAGGGACGAATTTGCGTCTTCGTGTACGTTTGTTGGAGTCCTGTAGCCAATTCGCACTTGGCCGAGCTGAATTCCACTACACACCGTACGCATATTGTGCACTACACATGCGAGCATACCGTGAAAGTAACCAAACGGCGAAGGAGCGACACAATGATGAAACAAGTACGTAGAACGAAGCGTAACGATTCAGGTCAATATCACTTGAACAGTGAAGAGCGGAATTCCTGGAATTTCATCGTCGTTTCTTCGCCTATTGGCAGGTGCCTGTAGTGCCTCGCTTGCTCGACGTCTGAAGAACGAGAAATCAAAATGACGACCGCACACACGAACGACAGAAGCCTCACGCTGTAGGTATCTCATGTCGGTTGTTGAGGTGACGGCGGACAGCGTCACGATCGACGAAGCGCTCGTCGCACGAGCGACAGCTCACGGAAAACACCGAATTTTTCCTCAGAAAATGGACCCAGGCGTGTCGTTGTCGGTTTGGCAGCGACACGTCTTTTCGGCACTGCCCGCAGCGAGACCCCAAAGCGCCCTCCACAATTTTGAGCAGTTTCCTTTTGCGCGCTGCCTCGCTTTGCGAGCTCTGATTGGCATTTTTATTGGCAGACGACACCTTCCGTGCACCCAGCGAGATCCGGTCTCCACTCTTCTCAGCCTAGAACAACGCGTCGTTAGCTTTGTGCGTGCCCTACGAATGACCGAACGGCACTGTTGCCCGTACAGAATCGGCGGCTCTGTCGTCGGGCCGCCTCACCGCGAAGAGAAATCGCTGGAGCCGGCGCAAGGTCGAGTGGAATTCGACGCTGTCGTCGGTGCGGATGGACACCATCGCGTCGGCGCTGCCTGCAGAGCATCGGGTCTGTCTGACTGAGACTCTGTCTGAGATTCGGACTCTCTCTCTCTCTCTCTCTCTCTCTCTCTCTCTCTCTCTCTCTCTCTCTCTCTCTCTCTCTCTCTCTCTCTCTCTCTCTCTCTCTCTCTCTCTCTCTCTCTCTCTCTCTCTCTCTCACACCTGGGCAGTGCCGAAGATGCCGCCCAGCTTCCTGGTTGGTGTACGTGCCCTTGCCGCAGCTCGTGCACGTGTGTCGGTGCAGGCCCAGGTCGCGCGACGCGTGGCCCACCGCGTGCTGCATTCGGTTGACCACGTCCTTTTGGCACGTCCGACAGAAGTTGCCCAGCACGCGGCTGCGTGTGTTGGCGGCTGTTGTGGGCGCAAGAGAAGTGTGCGGAAGCGGCTTGAGACCTGGCTTCATGGACCGCACGCGCACTCCTAGCCGCTTGGCGCAACGGCTGCGGCTCCGGACGACAGCCTCCTGCGACAGCGGAATCAACATCGTTCCTCTCAGCCACAGTCTCGTCGGCTGCTTTCGTCTTAACTTCTTCTTCTGCGCAGCTCACGACGACCGCTGAAACAGTTCGTCTACTCCTCAAACTGCTTGTCTTTAACATTTCAAATTGCTTGCTCGCTTTCAAATTTCGCTTTCCCAGACTCACGTTCGCAGGGCGTCACCATGGCAGTCTTTGCGTGCGGGTTCTCAGACGATGCGGAGCCGCGACGGTCCTCGTTCGGCTGGAGCGAAACTTTGGACTCCGGTGCCTCGTTGATGGCCGTCTCGAGTCTCCTCTTCTGCGATGACGAGCGACTCTCGGCTTGATCGCGGGCCCCTGTACGCTCTGTACCACCACGCTGCGCTACGACAGGCGACAGAACTCCTAAAGGCGATTCACAATCAACGGTCTTACCATCGGTCTCCGTCTCTGTCTTCCCATGCCATGACCAGCAAAGACCGAGTCCGAGACCGATGGTAAGACCGTTATTTGTGAATCAGCCTTAAACGTCGCACCGGCGAGTTGAGATGACTCGTCGACGGCGCCGCCTGGGATTCCTCCATCGTTTTCGGGAATGGCATCGCGACTTCGGGTTGCGGTGGCCCCATCCGGGCACCGGGTCAGCCCCGACCCCGTGGCGCGGCTGCTTTGGTTGGCGAACTATAAAAGTGGCATCCGTCCAGTCCGGGTGCCCCACGAATGTCCAAACGGCACGGTTTCCGGTACAGAATCGTGCTCGTCGTCGTGCGCGAAGAGAAATCGCTGCAGCCGTCGCACGGCCAAGTGGAATTCGATGCTGTCGTCAGTGCGGATGGACACCGTCGCGTCGGCGCTGCCTGCAGAACATCGGGCCTGTCTGAGACTCTGTGTGAGAGTAGGACGCTCTCTCTCTCTCTCTCACCTTGGCAGTGCCGAAGATGCCGCCTAGCTTCCTGGCTGGTATACGTGCCCTTGCCACAGCTCGTGCACGTGTGTCGGTGGAGGCCCAGGTCGCGCGACGCGTGCACCAGAGTGTGCTGTGGCCGGTCGACGACCAACTTTTGGCACGTCCGACAGAAGTTGCCCAGCGCGACGCCGCGTGCGTTTGCCGCTGTTGTGAACAAGAGATTTGTTGTTGGATTAGGGACAAAGCTAGGAGGCCGTCAGTGGCCCAAATATAGCATAGCCATCTCCATGACGCCTTCCCGTCTAGAGGCGCACTAATTAGCCAAAGACTCTATAATCTATAATCTAAGGCAGTGACGGCACGAGAGAATCAATCGAGAGGGAAGTAGTCCTCGTGGGCAAGAGAACAAGTGCGTGCTGAAGCGGCTCGAGACATGGTTCCATGGACCAACCTGCACGCGCACTCCTAGCTGCCGGGTGCAACTGCTGCGGCTCCAGACGACAGCCTCCTGCGATGGTGGAATCGGTCACGCTCCTTTGGGCCGCCGTCTCGTCCGCTGTCTCCGGCTTGATTTCTTCTTCTTCTTCTGCGCAGCTCACAACCACCGCTGAAACAGTTGGTACACTCTTTAACGGTCGTCGCACTTTTTCAAATTTCGTTTTCCCGAACTCACGCTCGACGGGCGTCGTCGCGGCATTCTCTGCGCGCAGGCTCCCAGACGCTGCAGAGCCGCGTTCCTCGTGCAGCTGCGGCGAATGGTCGGACTCCGGTGCCTCACTGATGGCTGTCTTGAATTCGGTTTTGGGATTTGATGGCTTCGGTTTCCTCTTCGGCAACGACAAGCGACTCTTGGCTTGGATGGCTGCTGCTGCACGCGCTGCCACACTGCGCTATGTACGACCCGCGACAGCACTCCCAGTCACTGGCGGATCTAGGATTTGTTGACAGAGGGGGGAGAAGGTCAATTTTTTTCACCGCACAAACTACACTACTATGGAATAGACAAAAATGTCGGGATTTTTTAGCTCCCTTACGAGTCAAACATGAGTTGGAAGAGAAACACAGTGCCGCAGGCAAAAATTTTGCGCTTTTGAGTGCCCTATTCCAAGGAAAACGTAAGATTTTCCCTTCTTCTTACCCTGATCTCTCCCCCTCCTTCCCCCCTAAATCTGAGCTGACAAGAGGGAAAGACCCCCCTCTCCCCTCCCCCGGTCTGGATCCGCTAGTGCTCCCAGTAAACGTCGCACCGGCGAGTTGAGGCGGCGACTCGTCGATGACGCCGTCTGGAATTCCTCCGTCGTCTTCGCCACTTGCGGCTGCTGTTGCCGCATCGAGCGACCGGCTCAGCTCCGATTCCTTGGCGCGGCTGTTTTGGCTGGTGAACTAAAAGTGTTGTCCGTCTACGCCTGACGATCGCGAATCTGGATGTTTTATCGTTAAAAGTTATCCTCTTCAGGATGCCCCTATATACAGGTACCTACCTACCTATATCATTTGCTTCCACTATGCCTACAGAAGCGCATGTAGTGTAAATATGTGTATAGATTATGGAACACTAGAAACACGAACATTTCTCGAAAGCGGCTTGACTGCTCCGAAGCGCGCTCCGAAGCGAGCTGCGCTCCGCTCAGAGAAGAGGAAGCGCACGAGCTCCAGGACCGTCGCGTGAAATGCGCCGTCGCGGCTGGTGTGATCGATGCGCGTCTCTCGCTGTCGCCTGCAAAGACGTTGGCAGCGTATGGCCTAGTGGTAGAGAATCCGCCTCTCGCGCACGGTCCTGGGTTCGATTCTTGATGGAGACACTGGATCGAGCACTTCCCTCTCAATGGACTTTCTCGTGCCGTCGCTGCCCTTATTACAGGTGGCGTTCGTCCTAATGTCTGGCTAATTACCTGCACGCGGCTCCAGACGGGAAGGCGTCATGGAGATGGGTGCCATATGGGCCATTGACGGCCTTCTAGCCTTTCCCCTAATCCGACAACCCCAATCTGTGCGCGCCACTGACCAGCAGGATGGCTGCTGAGATGCCGGCGTGCGTCCTGGAGCCTGCCGAAGCCTCTGGCGCAGACGGTGCACGTGTGCAGGTCCAGGCCGAGATCGCGAGACGCGTGGACGAGAGCGTGCTCGTACCGATTGTCGACCGGCTCCTGGCACGACCGACAGAACTGCTCGGATTCGCCCAGTCGCTGCGTCTCCTCCCCGGCTGCAAGCGAGTGCACGTACAAGGTGTATCAAAACTATATGCTCCCCCCCCCCTAGGGAAATACTGGTTGGACGGATTTAGCTAAAATTTAACATAGATGTAGACCCAACAAAAATACATGACCAAATTAAATTTCACGCAAATCGAACAAGCGAGCGTCGAGATAGGAGCAATGATCCAAGGTACAGTGCGAAAAAAAGTTGGTTTTGCGTAAAATCATTACGGTGTGTTTTATGGCAACAATTTCTCGTTGAATGGCAAACAATTGTTTTAAACGAGTGTCGAGGGCCATTTCGCGCTTACGAAAGGTCAACGACACTGGCCAAGTGCGTCTCGTCGATGAAGCGGCTGCAGTCACTTTGCGAATGCACGGGATGCAGGTGCACAGTTCATCACCAGAAATTTGGTGACTCAAGCCTAGGGATGTGGAAAAAAAATTTTTAAATTAAAAGTTTTCTTTTTAAAAAAAAAAAACTTTCTTTTTTAAAAAAAAAATTTTTTAATTAAAAAAAAAAAAATTTCTTTTCCGAGTGGATATTTTGGTGTGCCAGGACCGCGGCATAACATTCACTCGTCATTTAACATAATATATGTGTTCAAAACTAGAATAGATGACACATTCTTGAGCTTGACAACAATCGTTGTGTCGACTTGTAATTGTTTATTACCGTACGCAACGTAAGCCCCTTTTGGCATTTCAGCTACAGACCCCTATTAGAATAACATCCAAGCCTAAGCCTAAGCGAATGTACCTACAGTGTGAAAGACCGCCGATTTCTCACGATAGAGGCAGTGAGTGGCAACCGCGTTAATTGTATAATGAATTCGCGATGAAGCCCAGTTGGGACGACGTGAAATGTCACTATACATAGGTATATAGACTGAATGTCACGGACGCGTACACCTTCTCACATACACTTAGTTCACTTTTTGCGGTCAAAAGCGCGCCCCAGCTCCGTGAGCCTTCTACCGCTCATTTGATTCGGATTTCATCTCTGCAACACAGCCAGCCGTCTTCCCCATTCATTTCACAGGCGAAAGCGATCCTTGGTGTGTAGAACGAGTAAGGCGCTATGTTAGAGTCCAAAAGACGCCTTAAAGGGGGTGGCTCTAGTTTCCAAAATTTTTGAGATAATGATGTGGTCAGCTGCGGCACACACCTGGGAGTCACGTCCCGTTCTTACTTTTCAAACTTAATTCGAATTTTTTCGAGATATTTCAACTTAAACGTCCAAAATTTGAAATCTTAGAGTACCGTAATCTTAGTTTGAATTGCTTATGCGGGGCGTCAAGGGCACATTTTGTGTTGGGATTGTGGCGTATGGTGACCTCACCACACCGAGATAGCAACGCGAGAAAAATTTTTCGAAAGTCGCCTTATGTCTACAAGCGGGAGCCAAGCGGACGGACAAAGCGGCGGACAGCTACTACGGGGGGACACAGTGAGTACAGTGCGCCGCCGAATAGTACGCTTTGTGACACGAACGTGTTTCTTTTAAAGTTGTCGGCATTATCGTTTGAACAATGCGCCGCCGAATGTTTGCATCAATTATTCGACTAGCTGCGACTATATTTTTCTAGCGCACGCACTGATCGAGCGCTTCTTCAGCATAAGGAGTCGATTTCAGGTTAAAGCTCTGTTTAGATGGCGTACGGTGGGTTTTGCGTGATTAGCTAAAAAGGTTACGGTACTCTAGGATTTCAAATTTTGGACGTTTAAGTTGAAATATCTCGAAAAACTTAGAATTAAGTTTGAAAAGTAAAAACGGGACGTGACTCCCAGGGGTGTGCCGCAGCTGACCACATCATTATCTCAAAAATTTTGGAAACTAGAGCCACCCCCTTTAACATTCTCAACGAATACAGTTGGCTTTTGCGGTTCAAAGTGCGCCGTAATCTCCATAAGCTTCTACCGCTCATTTGATTCGGATTTCATCTCTGCAACGCTGCCAGCCGTATTGCCAGCTCATTTCACCGGCGAAAGCGATCCTTGGTGTGTAGAACGAGTAAGGTGCTATTTTAGAGTCCAAAAGACGCGTTAACATTCTCAACGAATACAGTTGGCTTTTGCGGTTCAAAGTGCGCCGTAATCTCCATAAGCTTCTATAGGTAGCTCATTTGATTCGGATTTCATCTCTGCAACGCTGCCAGCCGTATTGCCAGCTCATTTCACTGGCGAAAGCGATCCTTGGTGTGTAGAACGAGTAAGGTGCTATTTTAGAGTCCAAAAGACGCGTTAACATTCTCAACGAATACAGTTGGCTTTTGCGGTTCAAAGTGCGCCGTAATCTCCATAAGCTTCTATAGCTCATTTGATTCGGATTTCATCTCTGCAACGCTGCCAGCCGTATTGCCAGCTCATTTCACCGGCGAAAGCGATCCTTGGTGTGTAGAACCAGTAAGGTGCTATTTTAGAGTCCAAAAGACGCGTTAACATTCTCAACGAATACAGTTGGCTTTTGCGGTTCAAAGTGCGCCGTAATCTCCATAAGCTTCTATAGCTCATTTGATTCGGATTTCATCTCTGCAACGCTGCCAGCCGTATTGCCAGCTCATTTCACCGGCGAAAGCGATCCTTGGTGTGTAGAACGAGTAAGGTGCTATTTTAGAGTCCAAAAGACGCGTTAACATTCTCAACGAATACAGTTGGCTTTTGCGGTTCAAAGTGCGCCGTAACCTCCATGAGCGTTCTATAGCTCATTTGATTCGGATTTCATCTCAGCAACGCTGCCAGCCGTATTGCCGACACGCACGCACCGTCACGCACGCACTGCACGCACGCACATCAACCCTATTGGGAAAATAGCGAGCCATGCCGATATTTTGCACTACTGCGTGAGCATGTACGTACACCGTACAATGTACCCGTTCGGGGCGCGGAAAGCGGGGGGCGTAGGCGAAACGCGTGCGTGCGCGCCTGCTTGCGATGGATGCGCGCGTGATGCGTGCGTGCATGCTGCGCTTGTGCTTGCCCAAAGACCATCGCCCAAAAGAATTCGTTCGCTTCCAACGACAGGACAGCCTACACCACAACACGCACGACGGGTTTAACCTACCCGAAACGATTTCACTTTCAACGAACCGTTCAGGATGCTAACACCAGCTAGCACACGCATTCCAGCATCTAGGCACGGGCGAGATTTGAGCTAGTCAAAAGGTGCAGTCGCGGTGCCCTTACAAGATCGGAAGTGTGGAGGGGGGGGGGGGGTAGGTATACAGAGAGAGAGAGAGGGGAATGGGAGACGCACGCACTGTAACTTTCATCGCAAGCTTCATGCCCATGAAATCCAGTGAAGATGCCGGTGGGGAAGAGGCGCTGCCGGCAGCAGAGGCACGCCGACTCCAAGACGTCCCGCTCGGCCGTGTCAAGCAAGCAGATGTCGGCGCAGCTTGTGAGCAGTCAGCGAGCGGCAAAACAACATAGAATGAGTTGCCATGCCAGTGTGGTGTGGCGGTCGAAAATATCTGCCCACGGAGATGCGCACCTGAACGAAAACACGTTTGCATGACGTCTCTTTTACGTACTGGAAGGGGCTGTGGGTTTGTCGCTGAACCTGCGCATTCTCAAATCGCACTTGTTACTATAGGGGGGAGGGGAGGAGGACCCCCAAGCCCATATCGTACAGCTTACCAAACCGCGAAATAATTTCAGATTAAAAAACCCCAATAATTTCAGATCATACGTAGATGCGACGCAGCCCACCTTCACTGTGTCGTCGTTGGCCGCAGCCGCAGCCCTTGCCGTGGCCGAGCCACACGGACAGGGGCGTCCCGTCCCGTCACAGAGCAGTCCTTGAAGAGGGAATCCACGTAGCGCAGCAGCTCACCTGCAGACACACACGTTGAATCAAACACACGCCACAGCCAAACACACACTCAGGAAGTCAGCCCAAGAATTTCCAGACCAAATCCGAAACCCCCCGCCGCCCCACCTCCAACCAAACTGAAATCGCCCTGTAATTCAAATTGCACACCGAAATCCCTACCAATCTTCTAACGCGCAGTGCGGCATGCTTGCTGCGAAATCCCCATGGCTCATTAGTCATTAGCGCACAGCAATATCCCATAGGTGCCCATGGAAATTGGGCCAGGGGAGGGGTAAATCGCCAAATTTTTTGAAGGCAGGGGGTGGGTAAACTGGGCAATTCGGGATACTTCCCACAGGGTGGGTGGGTGGGTGAGTGTCATGAATGGTCCATCGATGCAAGGCAGCAGCACACTGTATGAATGTACATGGTATGATGGTAAGAAGAAGAAGAAAAATGGTAACCTGTGTTCTGCGATGAAGACACAGTAGACAACCACAGAAACTGCACTGCAAGTGTTGGAGGCCGAACCACGAATCAATGTGGTGGAGATCTGCGTCTACGTCCTGGCTCAAGCAGAACA